>LOJH01000497.1:0-13204 GCA_001685095.1 Ellobius talpinus | reverse complement strand
CTCTCTCTCTCTCTCTCTCTCTCTCTCTCTCTCTCTCTCTCTGTCACACACACAATTTAAAAGATCAAACTGCTAAATTTTTACGCAAAATAATTTTTAACGTAAACATAGGCATATAGAAAATGTCATTTTTATGGGAGAAAAAAACCAATTTTTGACTCTAAAATGTGAGAAAGAGTAATGGTGTTCACTTTGAAAAGCACGAGCCTGCGTCATTCGTAGACGTCCTTTTTACCGTGTCACTTGGTAAGCTTGACCGGGTTTGACTCAGTTCATATACCTTCATCTCAGCAAGGACTCCTTACAGGATAATTTATAGTCACAGCTGCCCTCGTGTTAGCTGTCGTGGGGGAGGGGGATGATTAGTGTTGGGAAGGCCTGCTAGGGAGAGGGCATTACCTCCTCACTTGCCCCCAGCTGTGCCTGTTGGCAACTCTGTCCCAGGACTTGTGGTCTTTAGCCAGCTAATGGTTCAGGGATAATAGATAGTTTATAGTAAGAATATATCAATCTGTTTTTTTAAGTATCATGAGTTAATCAGTGTTAAGTGTTTAAAGCTTCTAAAGACTGGGGACTACTGAATCTTATTCCCAGCTATAAACTAACACATAGGAATTTGACACTTTTTAAAAATTGTTGTGGTCTCCAAATCTCTTAAAGAGAAGCACCTGGAAATAGCATTAAAAGCCCCAATTCTTCTTTCTCACCCAGCCTGAGTCTAAACCTGGGGGAAAGGCCTAGCATCTGTTTTTTTTTAACACTCTGGGGCATGTTTGCTCTGAAATTGATGTCTAGTCCAAACCAAGCTTTTGTGTAAGCTCCTGTCTTCAGAGTTCAGCTCCTCAGAAACACCCCCACTTCCTGCCTGAACTTTTTCCTGCTCTGTACTCAGTGGACTGGGAACACGGACTACCATCGTTTGTCCCCTGTAGCCTAAAGATGATGCTGTTGGCGGAAACCACGTATATTTATTGTACCCCTTCTGTCTCTTACACAAATGGGCTGCCTGGCATTACCACCAGGAAATGCCCCCTCCAGTCAGCTCTGCATTTTCCCTTCAGCTTATCTTCAGATGGTGGCTGTCACTTACTAAGTGTCTGTTGTAATGCCAAGTATTGGGCTAGATGCTTCCAATCGAAAAAAAATAAAATAAAACGTTATACACGAGTAACCGAGGCTCAGGCAGGAGTGACACCACATCAGGACAATGGGCCAGGGGTTTCCCATTCAAGTGTGCTTGACTTCCCAACCCCAGGTACTTATTACGAATCCTTTCTGTGTCCCAGTTATCGAGGCTCCAGCAGTCTTACCTTCTGCATCGTGAGTCTGCCCCAAACTGGCCTCATTGTAGTAGGCTGCTAGCTATGTTTTCACCTTGGGGCTCCTGGCTGATAAACTTGTTGCAGAGAATGCCTGGTCCTGCCACCAGAGGGCAATTCCAGTAGGCCATTCGGTTGCTAAGACATCTGTAGATGCTTTGTCTTGAGCTGTGATGAACTGCCCTCTTCCTACGGTTGAGATTATAGACTTTAGACTGGTCCTTCATAGGTTCGCCTTGAAGTCTGTTTTGTTTTTATCATTTTAACTACTGACACAGACCCAATGAAGAAAAACACACTCATGTGAATTTCTGGTGCTTTTAGCCAAACTAAGTGCTTCTCCATGCCCGACTGCCCTTTGCAGGTTGTTTATTTAAGGGGAAAGCTGGGTTTTGTGGGGTTGTTTGGTTTTTTAACATTTTTTTGCATGGGATAATTCAAATAATCAATTTTTCTTTTTATTTAATTTTTAAAAAAATATTTAAAAAGTTAAGTACATGCATGTTTTACCTGCATGTATATCTGTGCCTACAGAGACCAGAGAGGGCATTGGGTCCCCTGGAACTGAAGTTAAAGACAGGTGTGAGCTGCCATGTGGGTGCTGGGAGTTGGACCTGAATCCTTTGGGAGAGCCCCTGGTGCCTCAAATTTTTTCGTTTTAAACAGAGCAAACATAGATTTGTTGAGGATAAGAGAGAACTGAGAATGGGAAGGGACCCAAGGGAGGAGCACCCTAAAATAGCCTTTGTTCAAAACTTTGAATCCCTCCCCAGCCTGCCGCTGAGTCCTCTATGCCTGCATCATCCCTTACTGGAGCCTCATGGGGTATTTTCTCTCCAACTACCATGTCTTCTCAGCTCTGCTCTGTTCTTACCTCAGGCAACTTCTCTGGCTTCTGCTCATCCTGCCTGCATCTTCCTTTCCCTCTTGCAGACACGGACCATGTACAAACGTGGCCAACTTGTGTGTCTCCAGAATGAAGGAATCCCTTGCCTTGTCCTGACCAGCCCCATGATATCTGTTTCAGCCTGTGGATGATTGACAGTGCAAGAGTCACTGCCTCCCCCCATGAGACCTATCAAAGGACTAGCACAGCTGCTAGTGGTAACCCCTGAAGAAAGCAGCCCCAGTTGCTTCCAAACTCCCATGACCGATTTTTCTATGTACCCTGTAATGCTTGCTTCCCTTTGGAATGGGTGTTGACTTCGGCCATTTTTCTTTTCAATCCAATGTGCTTCCAGGTGGTACCGGGTGCTATTAAAAGGAATCCTGACCAATGGGCTGGTGTCTGTGTATGAGCTGGACTACGGCAAGCATGAGCTAGTCAACATAAGGAAAGTGCAGCCCCTAGTGGATGTGTTCCGGAAGCTGCCATTCCAGGCAATCACCGCTCAGCTTGCAGGTAATTTCTGCAGTGTGACTCCACCGCAGTGGAGTTTAAACTCTCCTCTATTCTAGGTTCTTAACAAGTGCAGGATCACTAGTTAGCCTTCTGCATGTTGTTATAGCTTTTTAGTGCTAATACTATCCTGCCTGTGATGGAAGTCATCTTAATGCTCAGTCATCTCTTCTCCTTCTGCTTTCTGACTCTGGTTACATGCCTGATAATATTTCTAAAGCTGCAGTCCAGGGACAGATACACGGTTGCATCCTGGTTCTCCTAATTTACAGTTTTCCCATTTGGGATAATATAATGTCCTAGATGGGCCAGTTGTCACCCACCCACCCCACAGAGTTGTAGATTGAACCCAGCATCTCATTTGTATGAATGTCAAGCACAGGTCTTTAGCTGAGCTATACCCCTAGCCTCTGTTAATTATTTAATGGGTGTAAAGTGTTCCATTGAGTCAGAATTTCCCTGTAAACAGTAGTGAAACAGTATTTCCTGTGGACAGTAATGAAAACAAGCAAAAAGCAGTGGAAACTTTGAACCTAAATAACCAAGAAGCAGAAAGTGTAATTATTTTATGCCAAAGTTATTGCATAAACTATAGGTGTACACAGTGGAACATTACGCAGTCACAAAACAGGGACAGATGACTTTCCTGTTTGCATTACAATATAGCTTTACCATGTATTGACATTTGACATGCTTATTTAGTAGCTGTACAGTGACACGTTCTATAGTGTTGTCTAATGAGGTCTTCCATGCTCTTCTGAGAAGCAGTTCAGATGTGACTCCCCTGTAAGCAGCTGCTGGGGCCCCTTAGTTTGAGCAGAGGGCCTGGAGGCCAGCAAGACACCTGTGTTCCCCTGGGCTCTCTGTGCCCTGCCTTCCCTGCCCTCTGTGCTGGGATATTTGTCCCTGTAGCCACCCTGTGTCACTTGTCCCTTTGCTGCTGCCTTAGGCCTTGGCATTGCCTGCCCCAAACGACATGGGACAGTCGGGAAAGCTGTGTAAACAAGGGCATGTATGCATTCTTTGCTGGCTGTCCAGCTGCTGGTGGGAGGCTGGGCAGGGTCTCATAGTGAAATACTTGCCATTCTCTCGGCCTTACTGCTAGGGCTCAAAGCAGCCTCCCATGATGATTGAAACAGTGCTTTGTGTGTGGCGTGGTCACTAGTCAGTCTGCTTTGGACTTAGAATGTTCGTTGGTTTCTTTAGATTTAATGTTTACTTTTTCTTCATTTCCACTTTGAACGCCCAAGTTTAGCTACTAGCACATTTTGTCAAATACAGTCTCTCACTGTCAAGAGAACTCTCTGAGGGATGAGCACCTAGTGTCCCCGCCACCCAGCAAGGCCTCTGGCTGCCCTCTGAGGGCTTTCTGTTGTCTAACCCATGGTGCTGTAAATGTTTTCCTAAGCACTGCACTTGCCGCACACCACACCTTCCATGTGCTGAGTTTTCATGTTCATTTAGCTCAGAATATTTTTAAATCCCTTTAGGGGTTTCTTCTTGGCCTGTATGTCAATCGGAATCGTGTTCTTTCTTCTTGATATTGTGGGATTTTTCCCTGTTAGCTTTCTGTTGAACTCCGTTGTGGTTTCTGTTGTTTTGAATTGTTCCAGTATGTTTGATGTCCCAGAATATGACTCCATGAAAGCTTGAGGATTATAATCTGCTGCTACTGGATGAAGTGGCCTGAAGATGTCGCTTACATCCAGTACTATAGTGTTGAGTTCAGTGTCTCCTGCTGGATCTATATGCCTCCTCACATCCTCCCTCCCTCCCTCCCTCTCTGTGTTTTGTACATGTGGTGTACATGGGGGAGCAGGGACTGTGTGGTGAATATGCATATGTGGGGAGGAGTGTGTGGTATGTATGTGCATATACATGTATGTATGTGTGTTTACAGGTAGAACAGGTACTGGTGCTATACCTGTTGGTGCTTATTGGACAGCAGAGGTCAGTGTCAGCCATCCTCCTGTTTTGCTCTGGCCTTGGTGTCTGGAGTCAAGGCCTTTCCACTGGATGTGAAGCTCACTGGATGGCTGACCGGCTCGTCAGCAAGCCCCAGGGTCCTCCTGTCTCTCCCTCGCAGCGCTGGAATCACTGGCATGCATCATCATGAGTGCCTGCAATTCAAATCCTTGTGCTTCCATGTCGCCTGCTGAGCCACCTCCCTAGCCCAGGTTGGCTGTTATGGCAGGGACTGCAGAGTCTCAGCAGCAATGGTGGGTACATCTGTTTCTTCCTGCATTGCAACTCTAGCCAGTTTTGCCTGGAGTGTGGTGTGATATTGTGTGTGTCCACATTAAGGATCTTTGATTCTTTCTGGAAAAGGCGCCTTTGCCACTGCATCATTGTTCTCTGTCCCTGATAACTTTCCTCACACTGAAGCCTGCTTTTTCTCAAATGAATGTCCCTGCATGATCATTGTCATCTTGGCATAACTTTCCCATCTCAGTACCTGTGTTATGTGTGTCTTTCAAGTAAGTTTCTCTTATATGCATATAACTGGGTCTTGCTTTTTTATATACTCTGATCATCTCTTTTAAGTCATGTGCTTAGACCAGTGATGTTTAAAGTAATCACTTTAAACATTTAAGGACTAGGGAGGTAGATCAGTTGGTAGAGTGTTTGCTGCCAGCACAAGTTTGATCCCCCAAACCCACATAAGAACATCTGGACTTGGTGGCTTCTTCGTTGTAACCCCAGCATTGAGGCAGAGATCTTGAAGGTTCCTGGCCAGTTAGCTCAGCACACTCAGCAAGCTTCAAGCCAGTGAGAAACCTTGTCTCAAAGAAACAAGAGCCAGGTGGCTTCTGAGGAACAGTACCCAATGCTGTGCCCTCTGACTTCCATGTAACAGTTGCACACACGTGCTGATTACCTGCATTTACATGGGTACCCATACATACAATGTCATTATCAATATAGCTAGATTAATGGCCACCACATTTATTAGTTTTCTAGTTATCTTTGTTCATCATTCTTATTTTTGCCTTCCACACTCTGTCTGTCTGTGTGTTTTGAGACAAGGTCGCCCATAACCCATGTTGACCTCAGAGTCATTATGTAGCCCAGGCTGATCTTGAACTCCTGATAATCTTGTCTTCAGATCCCCAGTGCTGGGATTGCCAGTGCATACCGCCATGCCTAGCTGGCTTCTGTGTCTTAATTAAGCATGTTATAGGAGTCCATCTTCTTGCTTTAACACATCAATTAATTTCCTTTTCTAAAGACTGGCTTTAGTCTGGGGAGTGGTTCAATAGATAAAGCACTTCCGTGCAAGCCTGAGGACTTGAGTTCAGTTCCTAGAACTCACATAAAGGCCTGGCAGGCCCGACGGCCTACCTGTGGTCCCAGCACTTCATAAAGAGACAGGGAATCCTGGGTAGCTCATCTAATGGGATCAGTAGACTCTTGGTTCAGTGAGAGACTCTGGCTCAGTAAACAGGGTGGCGAATGGCAGAGGAAGACGAATCGTGAACTTTTGGCCTCTGCATTTATATACATGCATGTTTGTGCACCTGTACACACGGGAAAGGGGAGAACTTGTCAGTGGTTGCCCTGGGATCTGTCACCTACATTTACAGTTAGTGTGTGTGTGTGTGTGTGTGTGTGTGTGTGTATGTTGAGATAGGATCTCATTTGTAGCCCACGCTACCCTTGAACTCACTGTGCAGCTGAGGATAACCTTGAACTCCTTTAATCCTCTTCCCTTTACCTCCCAAGTGCAAGGTGTGTGTGTGTGTGTGTGTGTGCGCGCGCGCGCGCACACGTATGTGTATATGCACATGTGTGCATGTGTCAACCAGAAGACTGTCAGGTGTCTTCCTCAAATGACTGGAGGAAGTCACTCTCCACCTTGTTTTTTAAGATGAGCTCTCAGTGAACCTAGAGCTGAGTGATTCTGCTAGGCTGGTAGGCAGCAAGCTCCAAGGATCCATCCACCTGCCTTTTATCTCCTCAGTGTTGGGTTATACACATGCACCCCCACATCTGGCTTTCACATCAGGGCTGGGAGTACAGACTCAGGTTCTCGTTCATGTGTGGTAGGTTCTTTAGCAACTGAGCTGTCTCCCCAGCACTCAAGGCTAATTTTTAATAGTGCTATTCTCCTTCACAGTTAGTACTAATACCTTACAAACTTCATAAAACAAAATAATCTTATAGCAAAATACTTTCTTCCTCTTCCCCATGTATTAATGCAGCCATTTGTTTTGCTTATGTATACAGTTTGCATACTCAAACACTTTGATGGTAGTAATTGGAGCGCACTGTCACGTACCACTGGATCAGTTACATGTAAGAGTAGCCCAGCAAGGCACCAGGGAGGCTGAGGCAGGAGGATTGTGAGTCTGAAGTCAACCTGGGCTGCGTAGAGAGACATAGTCTGACAGACAAACAAAAGAATGCATTTGCCTCCCCTCTCACTCTCTGATGCTTTTCCTGTTAGCTTAGACCCGTTTCATTTTCTTTCTCTCTAAAGGTTTTCCTCATTCCTTCTGAGGCAGCCTGCCCACAGCAGACTTCACCAGATTTTTGTTTGTCCAAGAGTCCCTTTCTCCTTCTCCTCTTTTGTTTTTCCTTTCTTCTCTCCCTCCATGCCCTCCCCCAGGAGCCCTGCATGCCTGGGAAGTGCTATTGGGCCTGTTCCTGCGCTTGGAGGGCCAGGGCCCCCTGAGCAGGGTGTGCAGTTGTAACTGGTGAGCCGCTCAGCCTCTTCGCAGCACTTCATTCTCTTTGTTCCTGTGGCTTCTGGTGTCGGGTGTAAGTCTGGTCTTGTTCTGTATCTGAGCTGCTCTCCCTCCTTTGGCTCATTTCACAACTTTACTGAAGTCAGATGTGGTGTGTGCAGCAATGTGTTTACCGTCTTTATGTTTGGTGTGATGATTTGAGGTTGTCATTCCTGCTTAGGAGCTGCTTCTGTCCCCTGTCTTCTTCTCCTGGTTCCCACTACACTCATCTCCACACCTTCCTAGCTGACCCAGTTGTTAGCAGTTCCATGCTGGGTCTCCTTTCCAGCCATCTCTTTGCTTCAGTTTCTGAAGCTTCTGCTGCCACATCCTTGAGGTCAAAGACTCCTTCCTTGACCCTGTGGAGCTGAGCTCAGCATGAGTTCTTTTCTCTTTCAGTGTTTTTCTTGTTGTTTCCAGCATTCTTCTCTTTCTCTCTCTCTTCCCTAGTCCCTCTCTCTCTTCCTCTCACCCTCCCTCCATCCTTTTCATATTTTTAAATTTTCCATATTTCTGCGGAAATCACGCATTCTCTCCTTTTGGTGCCTAGGATGGACCCCAGACCCCAGCGATGCTGAGCGAGCCCTTCTCCACTGCGGTACTTCAGCAGCACCATCCTGTTCTTAAATGTAGCCTGTCTCCTCCACTGAAACTCTCAGATGTCACTCAGACTTCTTTAAATTCCTGGTCTTGACTCTCCAGCATTCCTACCATACTGATTCTGAGGGTGGTTCAGTCACTTCAGACTGTAGGCTTGGCCTTTAGTATCACATGTTTTGGTGGAGGTGAACATGAGGCCTGGGTAAAAGGCATTTCTGAACAGGCCCTCAATGGTGTAGTGTGAGGTATTTGGGACTGGGGGTGTCTGTGGTCCCATAATCAGGGACCACATGAGTCTGGTGTGAACTTTCCTAACTGTCCAGAATCCCTTTGAGGGGGAGCAGGATGGCTGTGGGCATGAGGGGGCTGTGTAAGAGCTGAGCAACCTCTGAGTCCTTGGGCTCAATGATGTATTGTGCTCTTGGTTATGACTCTCAATGTTGTAAAACAAAATGCACACAGATCATCCAGCCAGTCTTTTCTGTTAACTTACTTTGAACCTATTTTGGTGGGGAAATCGTTCTGAAAAATGTCACAGTGTTGGTACTGACACTATTCCCTCTGGCTATCTTGATTTTGCCAATCTACAATTTAGGTGTAGAAGATGGAAGCGGTCATCACTATGTCCCTTGGTAAACAGCATGGAGTCACTTCTGTAGCAGGTCAAGGCTTACAGAAGTGTCTCCATTCAGGAAAGAAGAGTTGTAAGCCAGGGAACATGGATCAGCAGTTTTCTGACATAGGCAGGTCTAACCTAGAATACTTCAACTACTTTGGAACTGATTAGATAGTTCTCCCTCCTGTTGATTCAGGGAAAGTCAAGAGTGGCCACTCACTGCCCCCCTCGCTCCCTGTCTTTCTCCTAGGAGTGAAGTGCAGCCAGTGGTCGGAGGAGGCTTCGATGGTGTTCCGAAATCACGTGGAGAAGAAACCTCTGGTGGCATTGGTACAGACAGTTATTGAACACACTAACCCTTGGGACCGGAAAGTAGTGGTCTATCTAGTAGACACATCGCTGCCAGACACTGACACCTGGATTCATGACTTTATGTCACAGTATCTGGTGGAGCTGTCAAAAGTTAATTAATCACTGCTTGAGACCCCAACAGCTAATGCAGATTGTTCTCTAAGCAATAACAAATGTGTAGTAGGCTCTCAGAACATCTTATTTTTACTACATGGCTCTGACTGTTGTAGAGGATTGAAAAGAATATGCTTTGTTTGATGAAAGATATTTAACAAGTTTTGTTTAACACAGTTGACTTTTCAAAGAAAATTGCACTTGAATTATTAATATAATATTAGAATAAAACGTTTAACAATGTAAAACATGATGTCTTAGTTTGCTTTCTAGTGCTGTGATAAACACCATGACTGAAAGAAACTTAGGGAGAGTTTGCTTGGCTTACAGATTACTGTCCGTCATCAGAGGAAGCCCAGGAAAGGACGCAAGCAGGAGCTAGGGCAGAGGCCATGGAGAAACACTGTGTCCTGGCTTGTCCCCATGGCTTGCTTAGTCTGCATTCTTATACCTCCCAGGACCACAGACCCAGGGGTGTCCCTGCCCACGGTGAACTTTGCTCTCCTACATCAGTCCTTAATCAAGAAGATGCTCTATAGACTTGCCTACAGGCCAGTCTGATGGAGACATTTTCTCCATTGTAGCGCCTACTCTTCAGATGGCGTGAGTTGTGTCAGGTTGGCACTGACTAACTACCTTGTAATCACTAGGTATTCCTAGGTATTCTGCTTCTAAGGTGAAAGCATCCAGTGTTGGGCTCTTCATCAGGAAATCGAGAATATAATGAATGTAATATAGTGACTCTGGTCCACTCTGGTGTTGTGATGGGTCCTAAAGAAGATTGCCATAAATGTGTGTACATCAGTACTGATACAGGAGCAGCCAAGCACAACAGTGTACTCATTGCCAAATCTTAAAAAAAAATTAGATTTACATGTGTGTGCACATACACACATGTCACAGCACACATGGAGTCAGAGGAAGACTTGGGAGTGGGTTCTTGTTCCTCCCATTGTGTTCAGGAATTGAAATCAGCTCATCAGTTTGGCAACACATGCCTTTACCTGATTAGCCATCTCAGGCTCTCTCTGATCTCCCTCCCTAGCCCTGCCTTCTGCACCTGTGTCCAGCCACATGGACCTTTATCGGGAGCCTGGGCCCCACTTACCTCCATCCAAGACTACTGACATTTCAAATGAGACTCATTTCCCTCTAAACTCTCAGCCTGTGGTTTGGCTTATTCTGCTCTAGCAGTTGTCACGCTGGTGCCCCTCTGGCCTCCCAGGCCGGCCATGAAACCTTCCCCGGTGTTTCCCCTTCTAATTCTCTGTACTTTTCGGGTTTTGTTTGGTTTTGTCTCAAAAAAAAAAGTTCTTGCTATGTAGTCCAGGCTAGCTTCAAACTTGAGGTCCTCCTGCTTCCAAGTCACTGGGATTATACCAAGACTGGCTCTCCAGTGTTGTTGTAGCATGCCTTTCCTGATGCGCTAGACTCACTGTGTCTGACAGTGAGCAGCTGTCAGGTTGTCTCAGTCATATCAGAGACGGACCCTAGTCATTCCTTTACCCAGTTCCACACCGTGTGTAGTAAACAACCGTCTCTCATGGGCAGATGAGCCTTGAATTGGACTGCCTGGCAACGCATCTGCAGTCCACATCCTACCTTCACTGATGGCTGGCCAACCATGTGAAGTCACTGCCTGTACCATTTCAGCTTTTGTAAGTGTCATGTGATCACTTCCTACGTCACCCAGATAGACAAAATGACGCTGTGCAGCTCAGCACAGCTAATTGGTGGACAGACAGGTGGGCAAATGGACTGATTGTAAGCTTTAGCTGTGGGTAAGAAGAGGTGGAGAAGCCCCAGACAAAAGACAAAACGCTGGAATAAACACACTGAAGACATCTTGACATTCTTAATTAGAATATTAGGACAGACAAGTACAGCAGGCAGGGGAGCAAGCCAAGCCAAGCGAATGGATGGTGTGTGCAGTGTGAGCAGAAGACGGCTGTTGCAATTGAGCACACTGCGTTTGAGTTATAGACTGCTGGGGAGGTGCTCCTGGGCTGTGGGCAATGTGACGTGAGTGGACTTCAGGGGAGAAGTCCAGGCTGCAGGCAAGCATTCTGACAGCTATTTGTTTTGAGTTGATGAAATGTAGGGAAAACAATAATAGAAAAAGAAAAGACCAGGTTGTAAAAGGTTTTCATCTTAAACATGTATAATGTATTCTAGTTTTAAGAGAAAATGTGTATTTAAATCTGTCATGAATACATATGCCAATGACTAATTGATTATGAAATAAAAATTCTTCCAAAATCGCAAGATTGAATAATTCCACCAATGATTAATTATGGTGAAATAAAAATTTTGTACAGAACATAAATGTTTAAGTGAATTAAGACTTTTTCATAGTGATCTCTTTCTGACAACAGAAAGGGCACAAATCCTTGAGTTGTGTGCTGCCAAAGGAAGACTTTTCTATTTCATTGACTTAAGAAATATTTCCATTCTTAAAGAAAGCAATCATGTTCACTGGTGTAAAGATACAATTTGTGATGTGAGGTAGCTTGACACATGGATGAATTTGGTCCCTGCCCTGGACTGCTGAAGTCCAAAGTCAGTTCCAGGTGGAATGTGAGTGTGAGAGACTAAGATAGGAAGTAACACAGAACACCCTTACCATGAGAGTCCCTAAGCAGGACACAGCTGGCAGAGCACAAGGACAGCTGCGCTCAAAAGGTAAAGAAGGCAGAGTGGACGGATATATGCTGTTACATATGTGGTACATGTAACCATACAGTGTTGACGTATTGAATATGGTCACTAAAAGTGGACAAGAAATTTGAACAAACATTTCCTAATAAAATCTAGCTGGCCAATAAACGAAAAGCTGTCCACACGTGGACCTGGGGCAATGCAGATCAGAATCTCAATGGATGCCATTACTCTCTCCCAGAGTGGCTACATGTTGCAGTTCTCAGTAAACTTACAAGTAGCCTTGAGCCCAGTGCTTACCTCTCCTACAGCTGAGCAAGGGCACCCTCTGACCCTGCACTTCCCGCAGCCAGGTGTGTACCTGTCCAGGACCCTGAAAGTGATCTCAGCCACACTGTATTATCTCGAATACAGCCTTTTAAAATAGGGTGTGTTCCTATAAAAATACCATATTATGTCCATATGGCACATTCACTTCGTATGAAGCCTCTAAATTGAACAGCGAGAAAGAACAGTGCAACAGAAAATAGCCTCAGCGTTGAGCGAGAGTCGCCAACCTGGCAGTAAGGGAGGGTCCATAAACAAGCATGGGGGTGGGGCACGGGCTAGTGGTTGGCTTGGACAGGTTTTCTCACTGTAAACATTCAGGAAGCTACACACTAAGGTGTGCCCTGAAAATGTGTATAGCTACAACAAAACGTAAACATAAGTTACTGGAAATGGTGCGTCCCTGCTTTGTATAAAGATACATGCTACTTATCCCCTGAAAGGAGCATTCTTAATAGTGTATTATAGGCTTTAAAATACAAAAATATGCTTTGGGAAATACTTTTAGTACTCACCAGCATTTCTCTTCAGGCATCTACAGCAGAATTAGGGTTTCCCTCACCAAAAACGTTGGGCTAGTTCAACTGAGACATTTCCCTGTGTCTGTTTGGATTCTTTGATATGAGCCATTTGTTTTTTGTTGTTGGGTTTTTTTGGGGGAGTTTTTTTTGAAACACTTAGGGTTTGGGTGTAAGTGGTTTGTTCTGGAGAACACATTAGCCTTTTAAGAAAGCAGAACTTTCGTTCCGGTTATTTTAAGTGGTGATTTCAGACGCTCCATTCTCTCAGCGCTGTGTGGGAGAAGGCGTTCGATTCTGCGTTGAAATTGTGCGTCCACAGATGATGGTTAATAAGACCTGGGCGCGTGCCAGACCTGGCCGGCCTCCTGGGGTGAAGGGACAGGTTGCCTCTTCAAAGGAAGCAAGGTGTAGCCGGGTTTTATTTTACTGGAACATTCTAGACCCCGTGAGAATAAAGATCTCCCCATCTTTGTCCAGATACATGCAACGTTGCTTAAAATCTTCCCGAGAGAAGTTGCGGAAACCGAGATCAAGGCAGGGAACGACACATTCACCTGGCTCCGGGCTTGGGG
>LOJH01000496.1:30409-40572 GCA_001685095.1 Ellobius talpinus | reverse complement strand
CTTGTCACTGTTGGGTAGGCTTTGAGGTCTTTTTCTCAAGCTTCTCTCAGTGTGACAGTCAGTCAACTTCCTGTTGCCTACAAGATGCAGGACTCTCAGCTATTTCTCCAGCACCGTGTCTGCCTGCATGCTTCCATGATTCCCGCCACGATGATAATGGACTAAACCTCTGAAACTGTAAGCCAGCCACCCTCAATTAAATGTTTTCTTTACATGTTGTCGCTTTACAGCAATACAAACCCTAAGACAACCATTTTATGTAAATTTAAGTAAAATTAAATGAGCCATAAACATGAGACACACAGAACATCCACTACCCTTGGTGTATAACGGACAACTGTAAAGGTGTTCAAAGGCACAGGACTTGTTGACCAAGTAACAAAGACTAAACAAAAAAAAAGGCCTGTGGTTTAAATATCTTGCCTCTGGGAACTTTATCAAAAGCCTGAGAGGATGCATTCAGCAGCTAGGGAACACAGTGTGGGATGATATTGGGTAAAATGAGCCAAGGGCAGTGTGTTCAATTGTCCCGTCACTGAAGCATGAAGACCTGGCTCCCTCTGGCTCTTCTGAGAGTTTACAGAACACAGCGGCACAGACGAACAAGGTGCCAATCGGCAGTCACTGTAGTTGGAGGAGTAGGAGGGGCGGTGAACTAGCCTCTGCTTCATCCCACTCTAGAAGGCCAGGGTCACTTCTAATCTTATCTGAGTAAAGAGTGCTTCAGTGGGAACCTCAGTACCTCAAAGCCACGCAAGGACACTATCTGCTGCTATATAGGAGAGGCCACCTTGGAGCTTCCCAAATTTCCGACATTAGAATGCTTTCAGACTTCAATTCTTCAGATGATTCAGTGTTGTATGTGTGTGTGTATGTGTGTGTGTGTGTGTGTGTGAAAGAGAGAGAGAGACAGACAGACAGAGACAGAGAGTTGGGGTGAGGAAGGAGGGTGGGGAGATGTCTTGGCACTGGGACCCAAGTCTACATGTAAAGTTAATTGTTTCATATATACCTTATATAGACATTCTGAAGGCAATTTGAGATGATGTTTTAGGTAATGCTTGCTATATGTGAAGCAAGGTTTCATAGCAGGGAATCTTCCACTTGCGGTGTTAAGTTGGTGCTCCAAAAATCTTGGACTTTGGAGTATTTTGGATCTGAGATTTTGGATTAGGGATCTTAGCCTGTATCTGCAGACCTATTCACTTTCACACACACACACACATATATGAAAAAATTATAGAGCAAAATAGAGCATTTTCATATATATATTGCCGTGCAAATATATATCACATATTTTAACCATTTTCCTCATGCACGCCATTGATATTAAGCAAATGCATGTTGTCACAGACATCACCCTTATTTTTCTTTATTAAGAAGTCACAATTCTTCTATGTACACTTCAGCTTATGTCACCCATGAGCTGGGGCTCACGGCAATTTTGGGCATTAACTAATGGGTTAAAGCACTTTAACCCAGAGGACCCTGGGGCTAACTCCTCCCTGGCCAGACATCAGGTGACAAGTCTGTATTAATCCTCAAGCACTCTCAAACCCACTAAACCATTTTAAAGGGCAATTAGTGGCTTTATACAACTCGTTATTTATTTACTCAAAAGCCTGTAACTTCTTCCTAGACTCTCTTCTGTTCCGTGAAATACATGTTTGGGACCTTTTAAACTGTGTATTATTTACCTGATACGACTCAATGGCTTCTCTGGAGCCATTTAGTTTTATTGTGGAAATTAGTACTGGGGGGCCTGTGTTAAAGCTGAGCTTTAGATCCTCTAGCCTGTGGGTATCCCCCTTGTTAATGTCATGTTAATGCAGCTGACTGGGCTAACAGCCACCCAAGGGCTGTGAGGGACAATTATGTGATGGACCTATAGAAGCAGGGTGGGGGACAAGGGGTCTCTGCTTGTGAGTGCCGATGGATATCGCAGGGCCCTGTTAAGGACCAGAGAGACTTAGCACTTATGGCTCTGTTCATGGCCCCACACAGTGCTCTACCTGAGAATGGTGGTTTGACTTTGAAATAAAAAGGATTATTTGCTCTACAGTGAGAAAACCAGGCCAGTTCTTGAGCGGTCATCAGGAAGAGTGTCAGAGGAGTCTTCTACATGAATGAAGAAGATGATGTTAGAGACACAGTTGTGGCCAGTCCATCAGAGATATGCGTGGACCTCATCTAGGACCCTAGGGGAGAACAGCTTAGAACATGTTACACAAGAGTGGGTGAGAACTAGCCAGGGCTGTTTGTGGAGACTTGCTGATACCAGCTTTCCTGTTACGCCTGGTCATGGCTTCCCAACAGACCCATGTTCTACTCTTCTCTTCCGGGTGCTAAGCCCCTAGGAGGACTTGAGCCAAAGAGCATCCCCTGGTACCCAGGTGACAGGTGTTCCCGAATGCTGTGGCGGTGGGGTTATCTCCCTGCAGGAAGAGGGAGGGACAAAGCACCCGTTCTCTATTAGTGCATGTGTTTGTCCACAAACCTAGAGGGAGGCCATGGTCCTTGCCCTGCTTATTGTAACTGGAAAAGTTTAGACCCAGATGTTGACTGCTTTACCCAATTCTCACTGTCCTACTTGCTTTGTTCTGTGATGTCTACTGAAGAGGAGAGAGGTCAGGGATGGGCCAGAAGGCTTGGAGCAGGATGCACACTCTTGGACTGTTTGGTTTTAAGAGGCATGCAGGGGCTGTGGAGATGGCTCAGCAAGTGAACACACTTCTAGAGTTCAACCCCAGACCCTGTTCACTGTGACCTCCATTCACACACCTTGTATGTGCTTGTACATGCCCATACTCACACACAAACACAAACAAACAAAAATAAGTAAATAAAAAGGCATGCGGTTGGTCAGGATTACATGACGGTTTATACAGAGTGATACCCACTCTTTAAGATGGGGCTCCCATTCTGAGGAGCTGCTGGGATTGCTATATGGAGCTGGTCCCACCCTCACCCCATACAGGGCAAAGCCAGTACTCTCTGGCTGCCCTGCAGCCCAACACTGTCCATGTTGATCCTTCCTAATTCTCTGTTCCACTCCATTCCCGTTCATAGCCATTAATATAATCTTCCTTCATGTTACACTTAAAATGCCCCTCAGTTCCCCTTTCTGTGCTCTGAAAGGACTCCGCTCCTTCACATGCCCCGTCTAGGTCACTGATTTCCTCATGGCTTGATGGGGGCAGGGGCTCTGCTTACTGAAGTGGCTAAAGGCATCGACTCCGGGGTCAGACTGATTGTTCTGGCACTCTGAGATGCGGAAGAAAGTTGCCTGAGTCTATTAATAGAAACCCAGATGCAGTAGGATTTTAGGGAAAGCAGTTTAGAATATGAAGCGAAATGGAATCCTATTGACAACAGCGTCTCTTTATAGCCCTAATGTCGAATCCTTTCTTCCTTGCTGAGCGGGCTATGGTGAGGATTAAATGAATAGTATCAATGATGCCCTTAGCATGCTGACACACAACTGTTCCAAGAGAACACTATGCATACTGTATACACACAACTCTACTTTGCCACGTTCTAAGCACCTAGGAAGTGGGAGCCACGGACAGTAGATTATGGTGTCTTCAGACACCAGAATGTAACCACATTCATTCATTCATTCATTCAATCATTTGTTCATTTATGCATTCATTTATCCACCCAATAATTTCTCCCCTGCTTTATCTAGGGATAAAGAGATGACTAAGGCAGAAATAACACACAGATGCAAGAGGTGGCTATGCTTACAGCAGAGGTCCCTGACATTTCAAGGCTTGCTTTGTTGTTTTGTTGCTGTGTGGAGGAGGGCGAAACTGCACTGGCCGGACCTGAGTTCTAATCACAGTTGGGCCACTTGCTTCTGTGTGGCCCCTGGGTGAGTCATGCNACTGTTCTGAAGATTATAAAATGATACAATAAATGGGACAGAGCTTCTACATGGCAATGCTCTTTGAAAACCTGTGATGTGCATGCTATCCCAAATCTTCATGATTAGGAATCCCTTGTGTTAAAGAGACTGGAGAACATGGGTCCCACAGGCATGGTTGATAGAGCCCTGCCACTTTAACAGTCAGCTGTGAGTTTAAAACTTCCTTAAAAGTGCCCCATCTCTTCTTTGTGATGCTTAGTGATCAACTGGGCCAGCGAGATAGCTCAGCAGGTAAAGGTCCTTGTCACTGGGCCTGAGTTTATTCTTTAGGATTTACAAGGGGGAAGGAGAGCATCACATTCCTTAAATTGCCCTCTGAGAGACACAGGCATCCAGTGCATGAGTGTCACCCATGATAAATAAATAAATACATGTAAAATGTTTCCAAAAGAAAGGACCAATTAGTAGCAGTGCATAGCCGCTGCGGTTCTCCTCTCCCATTGGACAGAACAGAACCTGGAGCACCCTTGGCAGCTAGTGGCCCTCTCCAAGGCACTAAATTCCCTTACCTAGCTGAAGTTGCCCCTTTGACTAGGGGGCCTGCAATAGGAGGCTGGAGAAGAAGCACCTGCCAGCCAGTCCCTCCAAACAGGGGGGACACTGTGTTTCTGGACACAGGTCATTTTACATTCCACTCTCTAGGTGGAGGTGAAGTTCCCGAAATTGTAGGCTATTTGTCATTTACTTCATTTCTTTCTAGACTTCCCCACGGAAAATAGGACTCCGTGCATGAAATTTATCCGCGAAAGGGAAAACTGGAAAGCAGCGAGCACATGAACAGGACCAGGCCTCTCTTTTTGTAAACCCAACACCCGGCCGGCCTCTGGCTGCCAAAGCCCAGAGCAGAAGCCCTTCTCAACTAATATACTTCAGTCCGGGCACTGCACCCCACCGAGCATGCTGCATGTGCTCAGTGAGGATGGTGGAATAAATGAATAAATCCATGGCAGTTGTTTGGATTTCAATATAAATGGATCTTGGATCTGAGAATCTGCCAGATGGGCAGACAGGTTATAGCCTGGTGATGTGTCTCCAAAGCTATAAAAATGTAGCCATGGCTGGAGTTGCACACTGGCATTTTAGAAAATGATTATATGCACAATTTAAGCACATGGCCATCCCTGCCCTCCAAGTGCCATTGCTTCAACGGCTGCATGGATGTTGGCTTTCTTGGCCCTTCCGCTTCTATTTTTTTTGGAGACAAGCAATTTTTTTTCTCAGCCCCTCACATTTCTAACAGAGTGTGATTTATTCATACAAAATTATGCTCCATTTTTATAAAACCCAAGTTGCTGCAAATGATGCCCGAGGTTCCACAGAAAATATTAATTCCTGATCTGCTGCTATAAAGCATGCCTGCTCTCCGTGCAGAGGCTCTGTCGCCCCAAGACAGATGGAAGCAGTCTCAGGGTATGATTAACTTCTTAGTCCCGGCAATTTCCTCGTGCTCCTCTGACCGTAGACTTCCAGACTGACCTCCAGCTTCTCTGCAAATGAACAGTCACTAGGACTGATAAATCACATGAATCTCTCTTCTGATCAGAGTTGTCTGCTATTTACTACTTCCAGAGAGAAGTTAATCATGCCCAAGGCTCTTCATATGCTGCATACACATCTTTCTTTTCTAACAGCCCTTTGCATATTCTCCATGTTACGGATAATGTGGTAGCTTTTGCAGTGCGGACTCTGCACCTTTATACACAAACCAAGTGTCCATTTATCCCTCTTTCTTTCATTTGTCCTCATACCCAACAAGGGCAATAACCCACAAGAAGAAAAGACACTTGTGATAATAAGGATAGAGCACCCGTGCAAACTAATATCTAATAATTGCCTTATTTATCTCCTCAAGAATTTTGTCACCTCTTCCTGCCCTGGTTTACCTCTTGCTTTCATCATTTGGGGACACCAGTGGGCCTCATACTTTTCAAAAACATAAAACAAAAATCTACACTCAGGTATAGAAAAGAACAAAACCCACACCAGTCCATCCTCCTACAACACATGCTGCTGTCTTGGGGGAGGTCCGGGTAAACTGGGCTGCCTGGTGTAATCTGCTGTGACTATTTGGACTGAGCTACAAACAAAGTCCATTGCTAGGGTCAATATCTGATGTGGTTTTTCTAAAGTTAGGCAATGGATTATTATATCTTTAATGTTCCAAGACTGTTTATTGATTATGAGATGCCCCAAACTTTAGAGCAGCTGGCCTGGGTATAAGCTCCGGCACACCAGGCACAGTAGATTGACTACAGATAATGATAATGGACTGCATGCATTTGGAAAAGTTAGAAGAGGGCTAAAGAGATGGCTCCATGGGTAAAGTCACTAAGCCTGATGACCCGAGTTTGATCTCTGAGTCCAAGGTGGAAGGAGAGGACTGACTCCACACACAAGCATGCTGGCATGTACATGTGTGCACAAACACAAAATGTAAAAAAATCATTTTAAAAAAAGCTACAATAAAGGCGTAGGAATATTTTCAACAAAGAAATTATGTTTGAGGAGATAGATGCCGTAAATTTTTTAAAAATTTATTTTACTTTTATGTGTATGAATGTCTTGCCTGCATGCATATATGTGCCCCAGGTGCATGCCTCTTGGGTCCCCTAGATCTGGGGTTACAGAGGGTTGTGAGCCACCATGGAGGTGCTGGAAATCAAAGCTACATCTTCTGTAAGAACAACAAATGCTCTTAACTACTTAGATATCTACCCAGCTCCAAGATGATTTTAATTTAACTAAAATATCCCACAAAGTGCTCATGTATCAACATGTCATGCCTATGGATATGTATAATTTAAAATGTACAGTTAAAAAAGATAAACTTCACTTTAAAAAGTTTAGTCTATATGATTAAATATTGGACTTGTGCTTCTTTAGTGGGTAGGATGTGTCTTTAGAAGACAAACCAGGTAACTTTTGAGATTGGAAAGGAAAACCTTTGTAAGTCCTTGGATACTATCACAATCATTAGTACCCAAGAGGCATGAGAACCCCACTCTATCTTAGGAAGGAAATGGGAAACTCGTTCCTTTCCTTTCTCTATAGTTGGCCTTGTTGGATCAGGTGTCAAAGCATTAGGGTTTTTTTCCCAGCTGACCTTACAATGCAAATCCAGATCTTCCCAACAACCTGGTCAGCAAAACCTTGCTTTTTCATCAGGACCACGATGTCACCCTTGGTAAACATCACTGTACCCATGGGCTATTCAGAGCTGAGGGCAAATGGTTAGGCAATGTTTTGGGGGTGGAGTCTCTAAAGAAGAGTAAGGAGTCCAAGGAAGCATGGTTGGAGCCAACTGGGCATCTTTTCCCAATTCTAGAATCAAAGAACTTAGAAAACAGGATAGGTCTGAAAAGGGCTTTGTCATTTGGATAAAAACGCAAATGCTGTGTAACTGTTATGGAATTTTATAGAAAGAAGTGATAACAGGCTAAAACCCAATATAATCTAGAACATCAGAAGGGTCTCTATAATTCGGTGTAGGACAGACTGTGATGGTTTGCACTGTCAACTCGACAGGAAATAGAATTACTTAGGAGACAAGTTCCTGGGCATGCCTTCAGGGAAGGCCAAAAACAGGTTAATAGAGGTGTGAAGACCCACCTCAATAGAGGGCAGCTCACTGTCACAGGCTGCAATCCCAGAACAAAGAAAAAGGAGAAAGTGAATGTTATCACTGCGACCTGCTTCCTGACTGGGGACACTATTGACTGGCTGTCCCAAGATCCTGCCATGATGGCTTTCTTCCCGTGATGCTAAGTAACTATGAGCTCAAATAAACCCTTTCTTCCTTAAGGTGCTTTTATCATAGGTTGTCACAGAAACCAGTAATTAATAGACTATTCCATGCTCTAAGAAGCTACTGTGACTAGGCCATGATCTGGGGTGATCAGTTCCATTCAAAATCTGACAGAGAGAATATTAAGCAAGTTTGGAAAGATGGCTCAGTGGTTAAGAGCACTGCCTGCTCTTCCAAAAGTTCTGAGTTCAATTCTCAGCAAACACATGGAGGCTCACAACCATCTGTAATGAGATCTGGTGCCCTCTTGAGGAAGAGACCTGGTCAGTCGTCCTTATCAACTTAGACCATGAAACCCAATATGGATGAGTTCAACAGAACCGCCATACACGGGTTGCCCATGCCTGCTTCAGCATTGCCAGGGCATAGATTTCATTCATTTTTTTTATACAATGATGTAGACCCAAGGTACAATGATTCTTTTTGGAAAAACATTGGTTTGGTTTACTCAAAATATTAAGTAATATGATAGGAAAAGACAGCTGCCATGTGACCAGTTACTATTCTCTAATTTTCAAAAAACTAGACAATAATGAATCCAAAGAATTCAGTAGTTGTTTTTAAGTCTCAATTTTGAAGAAGAGTTTTTATAATTTATTTTGTCTTAAAAACAAACAAACAAACCAGGGTCTCGCTATGTAGTCCTGGCTGGCCTGGAACACAATATAAAAGCTGCATATGTTGGCACACACCTCAGGAGGCAGAGGCAAGTGGATCCCTATGACTTCAAGGGCAGCCTAGTCTACACAGCAAGACTGAGGCAAGCCAGGGCGACCCAGTGAACATTCTCCAAATGATTTCAAATGCTCTCATGTAAGCCCCAGAAAACAGAATGTGTTCAGAGAAGGAGGAAGGGGCAAAATTCTTGATGAGCTAAACAAGCCAACCACAAGATCTCAGTTTGCCCAAGGCACCCTTATTTTCACTTGCACATACCTTAAAGGGGTGAGAAACCTGTGGCCATGAGCTGCTGCGTGTGCCTAAGGACGGCTACCAACACAACCAACACAGACTCCTAAGCTCATGAGCTGCGTGTGCCTAGGGACGGCTACCAACACAACCAACACAGACTCCTAAGCTCATGAGCTGCGTGTGCCTAGGGACGGCTACCAACGCAACCCAGCACAAACTTCTAAACTCACTTAAAACATTTTTAAATTGTAACTCAGTTATTTGGTTTCTGAACACAAATTCTGTCATAATGCTGTGTCACAGCATCAAAAGGCTAGACACGCCTACAGGCTTGTAACAAGACTCTCCAGTGGTTCTAAATGAAGAGAAATATGGAGACAGGAGCTTCTCACAATTGCATCACCAGAGCAGTGCGTTAACACAAGCCATCACCTGGAAGTGAGGCTAGTTCCTCTAATTCTGAGTAAAAACCTTCTGGATTGAATAGGGGAATATCCCTACTATACTGGGGAACAGAGGAATGGTGACAATGGGGACCCCTGCTTCTGGGCAGGGCACTAGCTTGACAGGGGTTTTAGAGAGAAAATAAGAAAGAGGTCAAAGGGTTCCTCATTAAGATCTAGCCACACTGGCTTCCCAGGGCTAAGGCATTTGAGAAGAAACCTTTGAATGTCTCAACTAGTTTCTGATGCACCCTGTACGACTTTAAAGGGAATGCCTATTTTCTTACAAGACGGTTTGGTTCATTCTGACAAAGGTTGTCATGATGCTTCTCATTGTATATATACATAGTTTTATCAAGTATATATTTTTATATTAGAAACTTCATCCATCCAAAGGGTGTAAATCAGGGTTTGTAGTATATCAACAGGGTTATAGAAACACTGATATAATATATTATCACAAGCTTTTCATTGTACCCCCCAAAAGGAAATATTACATGCATTAGTAAAGGTCACTGTATGAATCTAAGCTTCCCTTGCTGTTCAAAGGATTTGAGTCAAAGATTCTCATTTCCAAAGAGAAGATAAAACGAAGAGAGAAATATGTGCAGGGAGAGTCTGATTATGTCACATAGTGAGTTTGGATCCTGAGTTTTTCTCTCTGAGTTTGATCTCTCTGATCAAAAGGACTAGAAGTCGTGCATTTGTGGGCTTCCCAACAGCAGCTCTGTATCACGTGGCAGCTGCTCTCAGAGCAGGCACATTTAAGTGGCTGTTACTGGGCAAAGGCTCTTTAGCCAAAATAAACAAACTTAGGTTCAGACCTCTTCAGAGGAAATGCTTTTCACCCATGTGCTCCAGATAATTCACCTAAGCGAGGAGCTGTACCTGGGAGGAGGGCTGGGCTGATCTGGTTTAGCCAGTAACCGCTCATTCTGAGAGAAAGAAGTCAGAAGGAAGGGAGGGGCAAAGGCTGCCTAGCCAATACTACTGAGGTGTGTGTCAGTCAACTGAGACACATCACCATACACACACACACACACACACACACACACACACACACACACACACACAC
>LOJH01000496.1:0-26263 GCA_001685095.1 Ellobius talpinus | reverse complement strand
GGGGAGGGAAAAGGAGAGCCATTAGACCAGAGACATTGGGGAGGGAAAAGGAGAGCCATTAGACCAGAGACATTGGGGAGGGAAAAGGAGAATCATTAGATCAGAGACATTGGGGAGGGAAAAGGAGAGCCATTAGATCAGAGACGTGGGGGAGGTGAGGAGGAAGGGCTAGATGCAGAGAAAACAGCGTGAGAGTAAAAGATGCATCAGGCTTAGATCCTGGCTCAGGGGAGAAACTGTACAAGGTCATTGTGGTACAGCTCAGCAGGGCAGCTGGACCATGGGGCAGAGCAAGAAGAGGCCAATTTCAGGGGCAACAGAGGTCAAGTGTAGGCTTGCGGATGTATAAGACAATAGGAGATCATTAAAGGGTTTACATGGACAGAAGCTGGATAAAGCATGCTTGTATATTCTGTGTAACTTCCTGTGAATCTATAATAAAATACAGCAGAGGGACTGTTGATACAGCGTATATTTCCAATGTCACACTAGATTCTGTTTTGTGTGGCAATTTAGTTTAGATAAGAAAGAACTAGATGTGAAGTTATTACGAAGCTAACAATGATCAGACAAGGGGACTATCTGACAGCAATGAAGATGGGGAGGCTACACTCTGCAGTTCTAATAGAGGGGACTGTCTCTGATAGGGTATAGCCGTACAGGTCAGGGATGGCACTGGCACCAGATTTCACGCGTGTGCACCTAGTGTGGATGGAGACCACTGGTGGAGATGTGGGACTTGGGGTGTAGGAGTATGGGTAAACGTAGAGTAGGTCTTGTGCTGTTAAGCTCAGCACATGCTGGATGTTTACAGACAGATGGTGGGTGATAGCAGGAAGTAGTAGACTAAAGTTGTTAAACACCAAGCAAACAGACACCATTAATAGGGTGGGAGTGGCAGCTCCGTCAGTGTAAGGACCTATGTTTGCACCCCAGAGCCCGAGGAGGAGATATAGCGGCACGCACTGGTAATCCCAGCCTGGTAGGTTGTGGGGGGCACGAATCCTGGGGCTTACTATTTAACCAGCCTGTCCTAATTTGCAAGTTTCAGGTAAAGTGAGGAACTGTTTTTAAAAAAATGAAATAAACAGAAATAAAGGTGAACGAAACCTGAGGTAGATCTCCGGCCTCCTCACACATATTCACACTCACAGACACATGAATACGCATATACACATACACACGTACTCGCCCCTTTCTGCAAAATACCCATGAGAGTCATAACACTGACACATACAGCTTAAAGTTCTGGATCATCACTTTGCTATTGTTACCCTCTTGGTGTTCTCCTCTGTAAGCACCAGTACTGTTCATTTCTAGAAATGCAGTCTAAGAAGCCTTCTGTTCAGCAGGCTTCCTCCTCACCCCATTCTGTACCACGGTTAGGCAGAGCCAGGGAGGACAATAACTTCACCTCTGTGTAAGAACACTCTGAGAATGACAGGGGATGCTAACCAGATGGCAGTCAGAAGAAGGAGGAGAAAACTGCCTTGGCTGGTTACCCTGGGCTGTCTGGTTGTTCTAATAAAGACTGGTCTGTGTGAACACTGCTTGCTCTTTATGAAACCCACATTCAGAAGTCATACATGGACAATTTCAGAGCTGACAGAACTCATCCGTAAAGAAAGCCAACGGCAGAATCCGGGCAGCAGAGGACAAACAACTGTGGCTCTTGAAATTAGAGGCAAGCCCACATGTGTAAGGTTTTCTGGTTCTTTCCCAGCACTTCTCCCCTGATTTAGACTCCACCTAACTCTGAGGTCTAGTTCTTTTTTTTTCATTTTTTTTATAATTGTTTCTTCAGCTCTCCACTTGGTGCCCTATTCCTGGGGCTCTGGGTCTGTAACAGGATGAGGTACTAATCATCTCTGGGGAGCTCGCCACTCAGGCAAGATGATATTTTAATTTTGGCTTCCCATACTACCTTTAAGATGATACAAGGCAGAGATCTTAGTGCATTCTTCCTTACACGTGAGGATGTGAACTTCTGGGCATGACTAAGGTTTCTGAGGGGTTAGGGAAGGCACATGTGCTTTTGTTAAGCATTTCCAGGATGTTCTACTCCCTGGAGGAGACATACTCTGAACCACCTATGGCTCTGTTTGGTCCTGCAGGCCATTTCCTTTACAGACTTAGAGTTTGCTGTTCATTCAAGAGAGAATTTCATCTCACCACGACCTCACCAACAACTCTAGAAGCTCATGACAGGACTGCCTAAAGAAGGATAATCCTGGCTGTGTTAGGTGTGGGTAGGATCAAAGGCCACTGGAGAGTAACTAGGATTAACCTAATTGATACATGCTGCTTCCGGAGAATGGAGAGCTAAATTTACTGGCCCTTGAATTGAGAGGGGGCTCTTGTGTGAGGGTAGCACCAACTTCTGGATTCTGAGAAAGCTCTGGTAAGACAACAGTGCCTTCTCAGAGGAAGGCAGTATACACATGTAAGTGCATGCCTGCCCGCATGTTTACGAAGCCAGCTGAGCTTCTAGGAGAGAGTCTACAGGATGCTATGCCTTTACAGTTCTAGTTCTTGACAGTGGGAGATTAAATTTGGAATGTGGATGGTGACGCTAGAACACAGGTTTGAATCATTGGCAACCTGAATGCAGCCACAATTTGCACAAGATCCAAATGGTGATGATTATTGATAACTGTCATTTAAAAAATATACCCCAAACTTTAATTGATGTATGGTAATATGAAATATATTGTATTAACGGGGTCCACTGTGATATGTCAATGTGTTTATAATATTCAATGATCACATCAGGATAACAGTATCTTTATGATCTCAAACATTTATACTTTCTTTGTGTCAGGAATATTCAAAATCTTCTCTACCAGCTATTTTGAACTATGTGAACAACTGCTGTCAACCATAGTTACCTTTATTATGTTATAAAACATTTGAAATTATTCCACTTGTCCAACTGTACTCTAGTCCCATTAAATCATCATCCCTCCATCCTCCCCTGACAGTCTTTCTACTGGGCTCTGGTTCTACTACAACTTCATCGATGTTCTCTTTGCTCTAGCAGTTGGATACTAAGATGAGTCATTTTTCACTTTGTGAGCTTCCAAATGCCTTTGGAGCTTTTACAAAAGTCGCACTTGCTACCTTAGTTATGATGCTTTGGTGGAATTCCCGTAATGTCCCACTGGGCTTGGTGGGTATTGAGTAACTGTGAATGCAAGCACAGTCTACACATGTTACTTTCCTTCTATGAAGACCACACAGGAAAGTGAAATAAATACCTTGGTAGCTTTGTTATAACTGCAATCTGTATCTTGGTAGCTTTTCTATAACTGCCATCTATGACCGAGGAACTCATATCTAAGCCTGGATTTACATTATATTCAAACTTTTCTACTAAAAAATACCCAATATTTGAGAGTAAAAGTAGGTTTGTAACGGTCAAGATTATCCCAGTTGTACCTTCCAAACCAAATATGCAGGAGAAAGAGGAAACACTTCCAAGTGCATTACTGGTGTTTGGATTTTCACTTCCCATATGAACATAGCTCTGCAGCCACTTATGGAAGTGCACACACTCTTCCTAGCACTGCCTTGGACTTTTAAGAACAACACCTTAAGGGACGATAAACCCAGAGACAGGGTTGGCTGATCCACCTTCCCCAGGGAGAAATCTGGGCTAACCTGTACCTTCTATGCTTCAATTGTGGTAATGATCGTGAGCAATATCAAATAGGAGCCTTTCCTATCAAATACTATATAACTTAGTTTTAGGATAAGGAATTAAAATCTTTTTATCTTTCTCACCTGGTAAGACTTTTATGCAAATGTTTTAATCATTCCCACCCAGTAAGACATTTGTTTGCACAAAGACCCAATACTCTATTCTCGATTTTGGTGGCCTGGAGCAGAAGCCCTTTTCCACAGCCTTCTTCATGTCTTACTAACCAATTTCAATTAAATAAGATTGTGAGGTCTAACCCCAGCCAATGGGGAAAAGACACAGCTACTGTTTGAGAACAAAACACATTTCTAATGATTTGGGGGCTGTGTCTGGGAGCCTAGTTCACCTATGGAGTGCTGTGGACCCACTTTTAACAACTGTCTGATCTGTTTCTTAGAGATGATTTTATTTCATTCAACACAACCAATGGATTGCAGAGCTGGTCTGGATAGAACTGGGACGTGCCAAGAGCCCTTGGATGACAAAAATGGCTTGTCTCTGTGCTTCTCCAGGCTAAGAGTCTCCTGAGAAGAGCTGTGCTTTGGAGATAACCAGCCCCACACATGAAGAAAAATTAGGGCAATAAAAATGAAAACAAAAATTTCCAAATGCTATCTGGACCAAACACCCGAATACCGGACTGCAGATAATTCCTTTGCTGTAGGACCTCGCCCTCACCTGGAGAGATGCAACAACATACAAAGACAGCAGACAATCTAGATGCTGGCAATTCCCCCACAAGCTAAGGAAGAAAACAAACACAAATCCCCCAAACTCCGCATCATGGAAGTCACAGCACAAAGGGTCATTCCTCCCAGTTGAAGGAACCTGCTCTGGAGGGAGAATCGCACTTTCATTGCCAGCTAACAGTGCCACTGAGCACTAGGCTGAAGAATGGCCCATGAGCTCCAGAGGCTGGTTTCCCTGAGCTTCTAGAATGGAGGGTCTGGGAGGGTGGTATTGACATCCGTTAATAACGAAATCTTGCCTGGGTTAAAAAAATATAGCTCCTTGTGTGAATTCTACAGTTTTAGCAAACTCCATGGTTTCCTGTCTTCATGTTAATCATTTGTTTGCCTACATTCAGTGGATCGTCTTTTAATTTTTATATAATTTTTTTCATTGTTTAGATTTCCATTCATGGTGTTGAGGTTGAAGTAAATTCTTCAGCCTGGGCTTATATAAATCTCACTGAGCCCCAAAGAGAAAGTCTCTAAATGTTAGGGAACAGCGTACGAGGCTTTGCACATTTGTGGACAGTGAAATTTAAGTTAACTATTTCAATTTTGGAAATTACAGCTGACTTGAAGTATGGCTTTCAGGGGTTTCCATAATTTGAGAGAGAAATTTTCATTTGCTTTGGATGACAGAAAGGTTTTGCTTATAAAATGAATTACCTAACTGCATGGTAGGGCTGATAAACAAGCCCACCCTCCTGCTGAGCACTTAACATTTGCTTCCTTGATTGTGTTTAAGTTCAACTTCCTTGAGTTCAGATGGGTACTCGTTCCTAGACATAGGTATGATAAAGATCTGAGAGGAAGGCGTCTTCAATGGTACTTCCATACAGAAGGGAAACTATCTCAGCAATGCTATCAAATTGAGTGTTTACTCAGGAACTTGATTAAAGACTAGAAAGAGAACCAAATATAAGCTACTCTCCCCTCCCCTCCGGTGCTCCTGTTAGGTTTAAAATATATAACATATAGCCTTTTGCATAGCCCTTCAGAAACAAGGCATTTTCTGGCAATGAAAATTTACTTAAAGTATTTGTGGTTAAATTAGCACAACAAACATTACTAATGTGTAATTCATCTTGAGTAACAAGCCAGCAGCTTGCATGGATATGTGGAGCTTAGTAGGCATTTAAGACTATTCTTGGAATGATTTATGCAAAAATTGTCTAGCTTTTGTTTGGATACCAATAACATCTCTAATACACTTCATTTCTCATGAAAGAGAAACTTGATTTTGGAGCCATGCCCCTCAAACCTGGTCCTGATTACTGCTTCCACTCCTGTTTATATAATTCTACACAGTTTTGGCAGGATCTAAGCACACATACCAGGGTGTTGGCTTTTATGAATCTCCTGGGATGCAAATGTCATGCTGACTGGATGAACTCTGGCCACAAATCCCAGACAAGCACAATGACTCTATTTATTCAGACTTGGCTGCCTAAATGCAGATTGACTCTGTGTGTAATAAATTTTCACAGGCCAAGAACCTCCACATCAACCAAGCTGAGGCCGAGAAGAAAAAAAAACTCACTGAGAGGAATTGGGCTGCAGAGACCTCTCCTTCCCGGCTGCATTTCATTCCGTGACCACATCATGCGCTCACTGACTGACACACACTGTCAATGCCTTTAAAGTTTTCCTTTTCAATGTTTTCAAAGCTCTGTTTTCTGTTATGCAGTTGCCATATGAAAATGAAAAGGGGGTGGGGATGAAGAGCAGAAACCTGCTTTTAATAGCTGACCCCGAGCTGGCCTGAGTCATCAGTGACTTCTCCAGGCCTGAGCGGAGAACCGAGATAGGGCTATTTCTCTGCCACTCCATAAGAGGCCAAATGAAACATGATGGCTGCACTGCGGGGCTCAGCGGCCCTCACCTGCAGTCTGGACATGCCAGGGGCACAGAGGCTTTGGATTCTTCCTGACAGACAAGATTATTACTCTCTGCATTATAAATAAGAAAATAATTACCCCTTTAGCTTGCAGATTTATGTTAATGACATAGAAATCTATTAAATTAATTGTATGCTCTCCAAATATTGATTGGGGATTAAAAGGTAACTTTCCTTCATTGTGTTGAGAAATCAATTAGGCCAGTAGAGAAATTCCCCTCTACAGATTAAATCCGATGATCGCTGTCTGTAAAATTCTAACAGTCAGTTTAAGTGGATAAACTACACTCATTTGAAGAGAAAAATGCACTTATATAATTAAAATGAAAAGACTGCCCAATCTCTGTGGATAATGTGGTTACTTGGAGCTGCAGGCAGAGATGTCGCCATTCAGAGTGGATGGCTGTTCCCTTGCTCTCCCTGAGCTCCGGATTTGTTGTCTGGGAACCCCTGCTAGCAGCTGACGCTCTCTCAGTTACTGCTTGCCAAAAGTCTCAGTCACGTGTCCCTTTCCTCATGCCTCAGCTGCAATAATCCTGTCTAGAGATTTGCTCTGTCTCACTTCCTAAGCTTCCCCAGACTCAAGAGGTAGAGATTATTATTTTGACCAGTGGGTGAGACACACACTAGAATTCCTCTCTCTTCCAAGTCCACCATGGAACTCCTTTAAGGCACAGAACCACTTCATCGGAAGTCTTCTGATTCCTTCATAGTTTTCCAGGGGTCAAATAACTGGTGGAATCTACTACATACACATCCAAACCAGGAATCTGCTTCTCAGATCTGCTCAGACCTCATCAAGTGAAGAATTCTAAGAGTCTTTATGACAGTATGCTTTCATTTCAAGAGTGTCACAGCCACCTTATAATAAAGTAAACCTTGCCATAGTTGAGGACACAAAATTCTGTTATCTCTGAGAGATACAATGAGGAGATCCCATTCTCTTGGCTTTGGGGGTGTCAGCTGGAAATGGCTGAGAAAACCTTGTAACCTTAATATTGCTTGAGATAAAATGAACATGTGTAAGAAATGTGTATAGAATTTCCATGCAGATAGTATAGACACCTTTTTTTCCCCTCAAGTAGGCATGTTATCTGTGAATTCATGTATAGCTGCCTTACAATCTTAGGTCTTATATTTTTCTCCTGTCAGTCAACATGTTTATTTATTGTTTGGGATTAGAAAAAATATCCACGTTTAGTTAGAGAAATAAAGGCAGAACAAAGGTCATCTTTGCTTTTGGACATTAGTCTGTAGGCCCTTAAATCCCAATTTAAGCCAGTGCTCTGTGTTTATTTATGCATCCATTCAACAGAGAGAACCTCTACTGAGCCAGACTCTGTTCTCAGCGATTTTTCAGTTTTGTTGATAGGAACAGCTACTGTCGAAAGTAAACACATGCACTGTAACTAAAATTAGAATGAGGTTCCCGAGAAAGGGTAATTAATATTACTGAGAAAAGGCATGCCATGGTCTCTTTGAGAAAGTAATGTACTTTATGTACTGTACCTTCAGGAGCACAGGTATCAACCAGGCAAAACACAGAGCAGAGGCCTGTGGAAGCCCTGAGGCAGATGAACATGGCTTGTTGGAAGAGCTGAAAGAGGCCCGTGAGACTGAGTGCTGGAATAAACTCAATGAGAAGGAGATGTGGACAAGACTGGACGGTGGAGGCTGGTAGAGGCCATGGTATGAGTATTTTATGTCTCTCCCAGAGGGAGAGGAAATCCATTTTAGATCAAAAAATGATTTGGGAGTCAGAGCTGGCTGAAGTAAGAGCACTTGCTGCTCTTGTGCAGGACCCATGTTTGGTTCCCAGCACACACACTAGGCTGCACCCAAATGCCTGTTAACTCCAGTTCTAGGGGATCTGATGCCTTCTCCTGGCCTCCATGGTTACTGCATGCATCTGGTAACCATACAGACAGCAAGATACACATATAAATTAAAAATAATAGTTTTTAAAAATAAATTATTTGATCTGATATACATTTTAAAAAGATCACTGAGTACCAACTATAGCAGAAGCTGGAGAACATCAAGATGACACAAGGCTGGTTTAAACTAGTTAGGATGAAAAGAGGTAGGCAGACTAATATTTAAATTTGGAAGTCACATTTTACAGGAGTTAGAGAAGAAAGGCATATTTGAGTGAGGAACGGTTATCAGGGCTGAGTCTGTGATTTTAGGCTTGAGCAATGGGCATCTGCCAATGCTAGCTTTGGAAATGGGAACACTCACAAGACAAACATTTGGGCAGAGGGCAGGCAAACCCCAGAAGTTCAACTTGGCGTGGCTCGAGTTTGGAAGGCATGTGAAAGAGTCAAACAGAAAAGAACGTGAGTGGTTCAGAAGCGGATCCTGAGTTCAAAGTTAGGGCTGCACAGAAGTTGCCGTTATATAAAAAGTAAAGGTCATGAGGAGGGACAAGGATGTTCAAAAAGAGTAGAGCTAGGAAGGAAAAGGTGGGATGAATGCCGCCAGACCGGGTGGAGGGTGAGTAGGACCAGGCAGAGAGGAAGGGCATGGGCAAGAGGTGGAGGGGAGGAGCACAGGCGAGAGGCATGCAGTATCAGACCTGCAAGGAAGTAGTGAGCAAGAGTGATCAACAAAATGCCACTTTTAGGGTAAGGCAAGGGATGGAAAGAGACAGGGATTTGGGTCAGCGCTGGTTCCAGTGGAGCAGCTGTGTTAGAGAAGGGTTATGCTTAATGGGTAAGTCAGGGGCTGAAGACAAGGTCCAAAGGAGTAGAGGAAATGGGACAAACTTTTGATAGGATGGGCCAGAACCCTCTTGAAACATGAGGGAAGGGTGCTGACAACAGGAGGAAAATAAGAGCAGGATGTGGCAGGAAGAGGAAAGACTGGTCCTTTTGACTAGATACAGGTCAGCCATGGAATGCAGTGTGGAGATGAATAAATACAGGCTAAGACACGGATCCTTCATTGATGTTAGGGAGACTGAGTACTGGAGAAGCTGAGGGATGACAGCTATCAAAAGTTAGAGGCCTGCCTGGGCTAATGTGGGAAATGCTCTCCCCGAATCCCACAAAACTCCAGATGTTATAAGATTAAATTCTATACTGCCCATGTTTGTCAGGTTTGTGATGGATGTAATTGGATAAAAGAATCAATGAACTGCCATGTCTAGATAATGCAATATTATAGCTACTATAAAAAGTTGTACGAAGTGGTTTGTGAGTGTGTTCCTGCATGAGCGTGTGCGTGCGTGCGTGTGCGTGCGTGTGTGTGTGTGTGTGTGTGTGTGTGTGGTGTAGGGCAGAGGTCCATGTTGGGCATCTTCTTCTTTCCTGCCTCCTGACTGTAGAAGCAGTGTGGCCAGCAGCCTCATCATGCTACCATGCATTCTTAGGATTGTGCGCCTTCAAACTGTGAGCCTCCAACCCTCCCTTCCTTGAGCAGTTTTTGCAGGCGCTTTGTCACTGTGGCAAGACTGACTGATATAGGGACTTCCAATATCACAAGAGGAGCGCTGAAGGCCTTTGTGGTTGAAAAGCCGGGCTAAGACTGCCGAGCTGCTCAGCAGCTGAGCAGGGATTTGAACCCTGGAGCAAGGCTTTGGTGGTCTTAATTACTAAACTAGCCTTCGGTCTTCATCTCTAAGAGCACAAAAGCAATTAGGAGAAAAGCAACAGGAAGACAGGGGTGTTCAAACAATGCCCCAGAGTGTGAGGCAAACATGTGCAGCAACCCAAGCCTTTAGGGACATCTTTATTTTTAGGTGATCACACAGGTCAACTGGATCAATATTTATAAAGACAACTAGGTTCATCATGTTTCCTTGGGCAGGAAGTATACAAAGTTTTTTGAAAAGATTTCTGGGAAAAGGGGAACTCTGATTGTACCTGGAAAGATCACTGAAAACAAATGTGTGAAGAAAGAGAAAATATGTGTATATGTTTCATGTTTGTATAGGCTACATGTTTTCAGGGGGAAAGTATTATCATTTGTCTTTTTCTAAAAGTCGGGGAATCCCTTCAAGGCTCAGGGAGCACTGTGGAGGAAATGTAAAGAAGGTAGGTAAGAGCTTAAAGACAGGGAGAAGAATGTTATGGCCATATTTTATTTATGATCTAACAAAGCTTGTCTAAAGATCAGAGTGCAAAGCTAGCCACACTAGTCAAACAGGCCAGGCAGCGGTAGCACACACCTTAAACCCCAGCAGCCACACTAGTTAGTCATAGAGGCCAGGTGGTGGTGGAGCACACCTTTAATCCCAGCACTAGAGAAGAATATAAGGCAGGATGGGATAGGAACTTATGCTCTTTTGAGTCTGAAGATTTCTTAGAGGTAACAGCCCTCTAGGGACTGGCTATTTTGCTTCTGATCCTTCAGCTTGAATCCCAATATTTGTCTCTGGGTTTTTATTAGTCGTGCTACAGGATGTGAAATGCTGTCTTCAGGTTATGCTATAGCCATCACAAAAAACCTGATCTCACAGCAGCTACAGCAGCCCAAACTGGGAAGGCCCAAGAATGGGCCTGCCAACAGCCAATCATGGATCAGAAAGGACTCATGGGACGCCTACCTTTTCCCTGCTGAACTACTGGCAACTGATGGAATCTGGTGGGCAAGGGAGACAGTCATTGTTTTTAGTTGCATACTAAAAAGTGAGCCCACCAGTCTCTAAGGCAGAATAAACAGAATACACTACATATACAAATGGAATTATTAAATAAAGTTAATCAGTAAAAACAGTGGGGGAGTTATGATTTTGTGATTACATAAGAGTATACCTTAGATCCAAATAGAACAGCTTAATACAATTAATGTTGATAATTTAACTTAAATTATCATATGCAAAAACATTGTTTGGAGTCTTGTTGATTACTGTGTAAAAATCATTCATTCTGAGTGTTCCTTTTACAAAAACATAGACAAAGGTTGAAACACATGACTAAAGGGTCTGACCAGTACAGTACAGTGTTACCAAGGACTGTAGACTGGGAAGTAGACAATAAAATGAACGATTTGGTTGACTTTAGAGAATGTGATAGTACAACATTAATAATGAGTTTCTTAAATTGCATTTTCACTGGAAGTATTTCCTGCAAACAGTTCTAGGAACTGTTTAGCCTGTGAATCCTATCTCTAATATAAACTACCCACAAATTGCATGCTTAAACCCATTTGTACCTAGCTGAGCCTCTCAGTAGTATAAAATAGAGGTGAAATAATTTTAGTCACATAGATGAGAAAACGAAATTAGAAGTGTGTCTGTTTTACATTTTGTCGATGACTGCTGAGCTGTGGGGATCTGACTGCCTGGCATAGACATCTAGAAACAAATTATTGCATCTCCAAAATTCTCAAAGTCTAGGAGGCCTTTCTGCCCAGCTCATCTTCCTCTCTAGGTATGTACTCTGTTTGCCAACCGGGTTCCTAGATTCATGGAGTCTTCTTGCACCCGGTGCCTTAGTTTGTCTCAGAGACAGGAGAAGCTTTCTGTGACCCCATGTGAACGCCCACATTCTGCTCAGGCACACTTCTTAATAACGTTCCTCTGGATCGTCTCTCCCCTTGGCTTGCTGTCTATAAACACTATTTGTATTTGCATGCCTAGACAGCAAATCACGTGCACAACATTTTGTGACACCTTCGAATCAAGTTCATGATTTCAAAATCAATTGAGTGGCACATGCATTTAGCCCAGCACATAAAGATGACAGGAAAAAAGAGAACTCTCCAAACTGCCTCTCTAACCTACCCTGTTCATCCAAATTCAACAAAAGTCAATGTAGGTGATGGGGACAAATGAAAGGAATGCAGGAAAATCTGTCTTTAGTGTTTTGAAACCTGCTCTAAGATAAAAATGTTTCCTGAGATGCAGAAGTGAATGTGATGAATGCTAAGTGGATATTTTTTCACCTTAACGGACTGATCAGAAGACTATTTATAGCCCCCCTGACTGATGTCTCAAGCTGGTAAATCAACAGCAAGGGAGACTATTTCAAGCACATTTATCATTTAAGACAAACAGCTGAGACTGCGCGTGATTATTTTTTATTCATCATCTTCGCTCACCTCTGTGCTCGCTCCTTCTCACTGTTAATAATATCTGTATAAGGCTCCTCAATATTTAATGGTACACCCTCCCCACTGAATACTGATGAGTGTAAGGTCACATGTTTGATCTCAAGAAGGCCGGTTATCTTTGCAAAAGATGAAAAAGAAAAAAAGAGGGGGGAAATCTGCATTTCCTAGGGAAGCCTGATTCTATCAGTTTTGTTAGAAACACTATCGTTGGTCTCTATGCCATGAAAGAAGAAATCACAGAATGAAAGCCTTTAATGTGAACGGAGCTCAGGACATTACAATAGACTGGCCCAACTACACAGAAACTCATGAATGGCAGCACAATGCCCGGTATCACAGAACAGCTTAGTTTAGGCTCAGTTTACCCTCGATTGTGCCTCATGGACAAGACAGCAACACAGAAGAAAACCTTACCTGTTCACTCTCTTCGTCATCACTACTTAGCTTAAGGTCATCTTCTAGCATTCTGAAAGAAGGAACAGAGAGATGCAGACACTTAGATTCAAAATCCTTCAATACTGATTTCTATCCCCCCCTTGTATTGCAAGTCCTCTGATGTACTTAGGAAAGAACAGAGAAAATTAACCCTCACGGCAATCACAGGATGAGATGGGGCTCCCTCAGAGTTGCTTGTTGTAGAGAAACAGAACCAAACAGGGACTATTCCCTGGGAAGTTTAAATTTCACAGTTGTTTGTTCAGTGTTTTCCAGGCTTAAGAGCTAGGCTGTGTCCTGAGGCCTGTTTGGGGATGCTCATGGTAAAGGAAGTGAGAGAGCAAGCAGAATTCTGCTGAGGGCCATGCAGCCATAGTCTTGAGTCACGAGTGACATTTATCCAGGCCCCTCACAGCCTAAGTGCTGGAGAGAATGCCTACTCTAGGATCTTCTGAGTAGAAGGCAATGAACAGCAGTGCACTTCTGAAGAGTCCATGAGGCCCTTTCCACAGGTCACCATTCACCATGCTCCCTGACCTGCAGCAAGTCCATGAGGACCAACAGCAGACAGAGAAGTGCAACTGCGTACCTTACTGTTCTCAGTGACGAAACACAGCTCCTATCAGTGTTGTTGCGATTAGCTCTTTAGAGTACAGCTGTGTTCAGATTTGTCCCTTGCCAAGGGGATCTTGCTCAGAGATGCACTCTCTAAAATGTGCGCTGTGCACTCAGAGCTGTTTGCCTAAGAGCAGTGAGAGTCCACTGGTGCGAGCCCAGGGCTCCAGACACTGGTCTGGAAGCTGTTGAGCTCTTGTATCTAAAGACCTCAATGTCTTCCTTTAAGTCAGCTTCTGAAGACTGCTACCAAATGTGCCTATCATAGGCAGGTAGTTCTATTTTAATGCTATTTCAGTGACTTTGGGGGTAAAGTGGGGACCAGGGGCTGTCAGAGCATGGACCCAGTTATGAAATTTTTAAGCTTTGGGAGTAGGTGACATATGGCACCATTGTTCACCCTGTGGAAGGTGAAGGCTATACCTGATGATTCTGCTTTAGATTCCATGAGTCTAAGAAAACGTTTTCTCCCATCACACATGTGGGGGAAAAATCCTTTCTATTTGATCAGAATCATCTAGAAAAAACAACTGCAATTGAACATGTGCATTTTTTGGCCATTATCTCCTATCCACAGGGCAGAACACAACATTTATGTTGTATTAGTTGTTCTAAGTCTGAAGGAAAGATTTAAAGCTATGGGGAAATGTGAGTTCGTTACATGCAAATCCAATGCCATTCTATAAAAAGGAGTAGAGTGTTTGTAGATTTTGATATCAGAGGAAGGTACTGGAACCTAACAATCCCCCATGGACATCAAGAGACAACTGTATTTGCTTCTGACAATGTGACAACAGGGTCTCTGAACATTTAAGAAACTCAGAGGTAAAGAGGCTGAGAAATAAAGATGTTACAACAAAGACTACAAACTAGGCCATGTGTTCTCCTTGAAGGTCTTTGTTGATGTCACCTAGTGACTACAGTAGGGGTACATATTTTAGCTTCTAAAAGTTGGATGAGGTCTACAGAGGTTAGTAAACAAGCCTGCTAGCCCGGTATCTAGGGAGGCCTGCCCTTGGTTGGTCACACAGGCAGAAGTTACTAAGGTAGACTTTAATGCTGCTTAACAACAGCAAAGATGTTGATAAAAAACACATAATAAAATTAAATTTTGAAAAATCGATGCCAGAGACCAGAAGCCTAACCAGAGATACTGAGAAGTGGGATTTTACAATCTTGATACCTACAGAGCTACAGACTGCTAGATATAGCTGCATGGTGGCTTCACAGTAGAGTCAGAGGCAAGTGACTGAGATTCTTGACACCTCCAGGGTGCAGGCAGGACATTTTAACTTGCAATGAAGTGACTGAGACTTTATACATTTTTTTTACTTAAAATCTGCTAAGACAACAGTTTCTCTTTTAAAAAATACTGTATGTATGTGTGTGCAAGTATGTGTGTGTGTTTGAATGTGTAAGTGTGCCTTGGTGTATATACTGCAGAGGGCAACTTGCAGGAGATGATTTTCTCTTTCTACCATGTGGGTTCTAGGGTTCAAATTAAGATTGTCAGGCTTGGTGGCAAGCACCTGTGCCCGCCGAGGCAGACCAAGACAGGTGCCCACTGCTCCACTGCTCAGCCTCACCCTACTCGGGTACTGCTGAACTGTGTGGAACACCTCCACCTCAGGGTGGGCTGAAGCTACTCCATGGAGCATGGTTAATGGGATTTCCTTGAGTTATTTGTCATTTGAGGCTCTCTGAAGACCCTTCAATCCTTCATTTAAAGGTCATTTCATTTTGCTCCACCTTAATGGCTTTAAAACAAATCTGAGTTTTAATTGAGCTGTTTGATTTTCAGTATTATTTCTATAGCAGGTGCTGCCACTGTCTATACCTATCTCATATTTAAAGCTGGAGACATGTCTATTAAACATAAATATTGTCTTCATTAAACATATCACATATGCAAATATACATTCTAGCAATTAGTGTTTCACAGTGGCCTGTCTCTTAGGGTTTCTATGGTGGTTATAAAACACATGACCAAAACCAACCTGTGGAGGAAAGGATTCACTTTATCTTAAAGCTTGTAGTCCATCATCCAGGGAAGTCTAGGCAGGCACTGAAGGTAGGAACCCAGGGCAGGAGCTGATGCAGAGACCACAGGGCTTACTTCCTGGCTTGCTTCCCAAGGCTTACTCAGTGTACTTTCAAATACCATCCAGGATTACCAATCCAGGGGTGGCAGCTTCTACAGTGAGCCACACCCTTCAACATCAATCCATAAATTAAGAAAATGCCCAATAGTCTTGTCCACAGACCAATCTGTTTGGGGAATTTTCTCCATGGAGATTCCTTCTTCCCAAATCACTCTGTGTCAAGTTGACATAAAACTAGCTAGCACAGTTTGCAACTGATACCCGCTGGGAAAGGGAAAATTAGTTTTCTCTAATGGAGTGCCAACTGGTATATCAACACAGTCCAGAGCAGGCCCAAGAGTAGTCGGCCAATACAAAAAGAACTCCATTTGGGCATGCTCTTTGTTTTGGCATGGTTTTATCTTATAGGTTTTGGTTTCTCCTTTTTGTTTGGGGGTAGGTGGGGAGGGAAGGGGAGAGGAAGAGAGAGAAGGAGAGAGGGGGGATATTTGGGAATGTAGGGAAGTAGGGGAGGGGAAATGATCAAAATATAAAAATATACGAAACTTTAAAAAACCACCTAGCCAGCACAGCCTATCTATAAGACAGCTGTAGACAGGCCTACTCCTTACAGGAATCCCTAAGCAGTACACTCCATGCCTTAGAACATTGGAGGAAATACTAGGCATCTCATTTCATTCTTTCTTAAGTCCTGTGCTCTGCTGGTTGTTTGTTACCAACTGACTGGGTAATTTTCATTAACAAATGATCGCTTTCCCATCTGTAGTTATTTGGAACAGTTTTGCCTATAGCATTCTGGGAACTAGGAACTGAGAAGGCTAGGGAAGCTCTTGTGGGGAGTTGATGACTAAGCACATCCCAGATGAAGATGAACGAGGTGACTTAGCCTGGAGGCAAGTGGAGAACCCAGGATCAAGATGAGGTGGTCCAGATAACCTAGCAATGTCCCACTGGAATGTATTCTGTTTCCTGGATCTCTACATATTCTGAAGCAATTTGGTTTAAAGTGAGATGGTGTCTGCTCATATGTATCTCATTCCCAGGACCTGTTCTGGTTGCTATAGTGGAATTTACATGATTTGCTCCTGCCATGTCCATTCCTGAGTGAGAAAAGTAACTGTTTCGTCTATTCACCTGTTTGTTTTTAACTAGAGACAATGGTATCAGTCTCTTTTCTTACTTATCAAGTGAACTTGCTACAAAGGCCCATCCTCTTTTCGGAACTGCACCTCATTTTCAACCATATTTGATCCTCAAAACAGTCAATCTTACTTAGAAAATCTGCCAATCCCAGGTAAGATATGGGATGATGGTATGTATCCATAATTCAATTGACTGCCTTTTCTGATAGTATCTTTATCTACATGTCATTAATGAAGAGAAATCAAAGACTCAACAGTAGAGGAAGCAGTCAGAGGCACGGTGTGAGAGATGAGGGTGAAGGACTGGGTCTTATGGCAGCTGTCAGGCTGGCCTGCATTTCAGTTAGACGTCTGTCACTGATAGCTCTCTGAGAGCTAGGAAGTTATTTATCCTCTTGGGACACAGATGCCTCATCACTAAATGTAAGATGGAGACACTCTGAATCTGCTGGCTCCTTCCCTTTATCCAAGTCCAGGCAGACTGCTGGAGAAAGAGAGCATCTAGTCAACAGGATGCCAACAGGCAACCAAGGCATTCAACAGAACAGTCTATAAGGAACTGCATCCTGCTGGTATCCACAGCAGTGAGTCTGGAGGTAGACCTTCCTCTAGGTAAGCCTTGGGATAACCTCAGTCCTGGATAGCATTATGTTTGCAGTACCTGACAGGTCCTGAGACAGAGCACCGTGCAGCTAAGCCAGACTCAGATTCTTCACCCATGAAACAATAATATAATGGATATTGTCTTGGGGTACTAAGGTGAGGGGTAAATTGTTAGGCATAAGTAACTGGTATGTTAGCAGATAGTAGGTATTTAGTGTGTCTCTTCTTGAAGATTGCCCCCCAGAGACTTGAGGTGAACCTTTGTAGCTCCCATTCAAGATATCCAACATTAGAAATAATGTGAGACATTTCCTAATAGTGATATTAAAAATAAGTAGGTGAGACTAATATAATTGGTTATTGTCAATATAGTACTTCTGTATCATAACATACATATTTTTTAAGTGCCTAACAGGTATATGTGGCTATTGGGTAACACAGGTTCATTTATTTATTTATTTTTGGTCAGAAGGTGAGGTGTTCAAATTCCCAGAATGTCCTCAGTTCTTTTTGTCTCAGCTCTCTTACACTGCCTGATAGGGTGTTTGGGACAAGCCTGTGGAAGTGATGACTTTCCAGAAAGTGTGTAGTAGCTAAGAGGAGCAGAAGGTACACTTCCAACAGCTGCTCCCTTTGCCCATCAGCCTCCTTGTGGCTCACGGTGTCTGAGCCAGATGTGTCACCCACTCATCTCGCTGTTAATTCAAATGAGTGTATGCGTGACATACCACAATGCACCTGCAAACGCTGACCTCACCGAAGACTCCGGACACGGAAACAATGACAATTACAAGTGGACCCCGGGGGGAGGGGGCTTTGGGCAATGGATTTAGGGGTCCTGTCCTGGGAGAACAGAACTGTAGGAGAGCTTGCAAACACATCCTGTAAAATCCTGACCACCTGGCAAAGGGAGTCTATGCACTTGCTACCCACGCTTCATGGACTTCCCGTTTCTCTTGGATGTAATAAAGGCACACTGAGACTATTTGAAATAAATAAATAAAATAAATAAATAAAACTGTGTTTTCAAGTGCATAACTTGTTCTTTTCACTTGGAAATAGAATTCTAGCCGCAGGAGCTGGGAGCCTGAAAGAATCGGTTTGAAAAGAGGATAGGAACATGGCCCCCCTTTCCTTGTGCACCCCATAGTCCTTCCTCCTAACCCCACCCCCTGAAAAAACACCCTACAAGTGCTACATGCTGCTTGTGTGCTTCTGAAAATGTGAAGACATTCTGTCTTTTCCATTTAGGGCAGCGCAGACCACGGTGATGAAGTCGCATCTCCTGAACACATTAGACTTTAAAATTGCTTCTTACTGAAGGAATTACAGGAAAAGAGGGCTGTACGCACGCTATCATTTCCATCAAAAGACAGCAGAGGCTTAGAAACCCCACTTTCACAGGAAATGCTTTCTCTGTGTGACGGTTTTAAAATTCCTACCTTTGTTACACCGACTTCTAGAAAATGAGCTTCCGAACTTGGTTTTCCTGTATTAAAGGACTGAGTTTCTAAGGACAAGTGAATGTAAACATCGTATGTATAAGAATATGATCCTTTCCTGGAGAGAGAATAGTGGAGAGTTCAGAGGGCCTAGGCTAGGGGCATAAAATGCATTTGGCTGTACAGATCCAATGACAGACATTTCTCTACTGAATCCTCACTGACAAGGAACCTGTACTTAAATCAGAGGGGTATTCATGCATATCCATCTAGCTCAAGTCTGTGACGCTGAATATTAACTCCTATCAGTTAATTAATAAGCTTGGTACCTGTTCTGCTTGTTAACTAATGATCTGTTTAACTGGTAACTCTTGATGGTAAATGTGCATTGGCGTTAGGAGGGTCATAAACGCTTAGGTTAAGATTTGTTCTTTGGTTTTGAAATTACCAGCTTCTGTATTTTTTTGTGGCTGTTGTTATTGACATGTTAATTGCGAAGAGAGTCCCTAATTAAGGGATTTGTTTGAACAGGTAGGCTGTTAGAATTAGGAAAGATGACAAAACATAATCTCTCAATTAACAGATTCATGCATGCACTTTAAGCTCCATCACAGCGCCTGAGAATGCCATCACACAGTCATTGCTGAGTTTTACTGCACACTGGAATCCCTTGGGAATCTTTAAAGCATAGTGCTACTGGCTTCCCCTCTTCCTGCATATTCTGACTTAATACGTCTGGAGTGCAATCTGAGTGTCCAGACTTTTTAAAGTTCCCTGGGTGACTCTAAACTGAAATGAGGGTTAAGAACACTATCGACAGGATGAGCCGGGCTGCACCAGAGGAGCTAAAGGATAGCCCCTGACCTTGGATAAAGACCACCTCAAAGGTTTAGTTGGTCCATTAATAAATTGGGATGGATGATACTCAAGATTCAAAAGAGACAACTTAGGTAAAAATGTATGTCAACTCCACAGGCTTGCAGAGGTGCTCCATGAAGGTGTAGGGCAGCCTATGGTGCTTCTAAACATACTGACTTGAGGGCCACATCCCTAGAGGTTCTGGTTTCACGGGATTGGCCATAGACATCAATATTTTTGATAAACTCCCTTGGTCAACCCATTTACTGAAACCTAATCACCAGCATTGTGGTTGACAATGTGAGAGGTGATTAGGTTATGAGAACAGGGCTATCATGAATGAGATTATTGCCCTTATGAAGGATGCCAGGGATGGGCATGCGATACAGTGGCAGATGGCTTGTGTTCTAATGTACAAGATCCTAGTTTCAATCTCCAGTTCTCAGCAACATAAGATCAACAAGCAAAGTGCCCAAAGAGCTCTATCATATGAGGACTCAACAAATAGTTGCTACCTATGAACTAGAAAGCAGGCCCTCATCAGATGTTCAGTCTAGTTCCTTGACTTTTGGCTCCCTAGCCTCTGTTGTTTATAAGCTATACTGTCTAAGGTACTTTCTAGGATATTTTGTTATAAAAGTCTAAATGGATTGAGGCACACGCACCCCAAATACCTTAGCTGTAACTGAGCCTCACTGCTGTAATTCTCACTGGATGACTTCTCACTTCCGTGCTGAGGCCATCACTAAGCCATAGGTAGGACCAAGTGACTCACTCTACACCTAGTTTTGTGTCTAACTAGAATTGTATACTGACTTACTTGATTTGCCTTTCCCTCACCTTCTATGTGAGTAAGAGTGTGTTAGGGCTAGGGATGTAGTCTTAGTGGCAGGGAACTTGCTTGGCATACAAAGCCCTTCAGTTCTATCCCTCCTACACTTTAAAGTGGAGAAAAAAGCCAATGCTCTAAGTGAAGCGGTGTGCTTTCTCAGGGGCTAATAAATGGCACAACCCCATTATTACCCAGGAACTAACTTAGGAATTGTGATGCAATTTAGAGTTCTTCAGAGACCACTGGCAGCACAGGAGAATCTGACATCATTTCCTGGCCTGTTGTTTAGCTTATAGGAGGACACAGAGATTATTTGGATTATCACGCCTTCTCCCAACTGGAGAAGTCCTCAAAGTTTCTTCAAGACCAAACAACGCAACATATGGCATTTCAGGCATGTGGAGACTCAACACCATTCCCAGAGGCCTTGGAACTACATTTCCCAAAAGCCCCATCAACACCATTTTAATTTAGGTGTCTCCATTGAGAGGCACTTGATGGGTGCTTGGAAAGTCAGAGAGTAACAATCACTGTTGCTCCCAGGGCAGACAGGCAGCTGTACCAGTTTCAGCATATGGCTGCCATGACTCCTGTAGAGGATCCCAGCATAACTTTGTGTAAAATACTTGTAGGCATGGTAGGCATCTGAGATTACTGTTAGCAGTTTTCTACAATTCTTGCATTTATTGCTTCTCTGCAATGACTTTCTGATTACCAATCTCTCCCCATTGGCTCCCTGACCTAAGATTCCCTTGCCCGCCTGATGAGCTTGGAAGCCATCAATTCTTTATGATAGTGCCTTCCTATTTGAAATACCTCCAGTGGTGTCTCTTGTCCAGATCAACTCTGACCCACATGTATAATAAACAGCAAGAGGTTTGGAACCAGAAAGCCTGATGCACTACTTCATATCCCAATTCTATCATACACTAGCTATTTATCCTTGTCCAAAGAACTGAAAATCGCTCTGCCTCTGTTTCCTGTTTACCTTCTAGGAATGCTGTGAGAATTACACTGGGAAACAAAGCACATTATACAGTGCTTAGCACACAGTAACCACTCATAACAGCTTGGTATTATGACTGGCATTTTATTGCCCATCCATATTATTACTAACTGTGCTACAGTTTAGGTCCATTTTATTGTTTCCAGCACAGATCATAGATTGATAATTTATTCACTATTTCCAAAGAACACATTTTCTAGGAGCCAAAAACATGAAGTGGCAAAAGTCTCTGGCTCACTGTTGATTGGGGATAGGCAGAAAAGAAACCTTGTGAGGTGATAAAATGCAGTACAGGGCCATATCTTTTTTCCTTGTCAGGCAATCGCAGCCCCGTTTTCTTTCCTTGTAGGCATATTCTCTGGTTTGTAAGTCTCCAGTATTCTATAATTCTCTTCTGTATCTGCAATAAACTCTTTGGTATCCTTCCCTTAAACTAGCTACACAGCAAAGGACATCCTTGAATTCCTGATCCTCCTGCCTCTGCAGAGTCACAGAAGGACACAGCCCACTCACTATACAGACTATACCAATATTAGCTCCAGAGAGAGTTGCCAGTTATAATGGTTTGGTTCAGAACTGTTCCCTACAGGTGGTATATGGAAATACTTGGTCCCTAGGTGATATGCTATGGAAGGCTGTGGAACTCTTGGGACAAGGCCAGCAGAAGAAGGTTTTTAGAGCAGGCCTTGGGGATTGTTAGCATGGTTCCCTTTCTGCTTCTTGATCTTTAAAATGTGAAGGAACAGCAGCATCAAGCTCCCACAGCCCTAGACCAAGCCATTTATCATACTGTCCCTACTATGATAGATAACATTTTTTGAAGCCTTGAGAAAAAATACATTAAGTTGCTTCTGTCAGACATTTTTGTCACAGTAACAAGGAGGTAACTAATACACCTATTTTATGAGGAAAGTTGATATACAAGGTCTAAGATTACCGAATACCTTTCTAATACCTGAACTCACTTAATTTGTATCTTTCCCAACTATATCTTGAGGACAAAAAGTCATCTACCTCCTTGCTTTAGATATTCATGATGTCATTTAATATTTATCAAAGAGCCCAATGTGGTGACACAGGCTTATAATTCTAGCCCTTGGCAGAGGCAGAGGCAGAGAGTAGAGGGAAGAGGGCAGAGGCAGACAAGGGGGATCAGAGCTCATTTGAAGCTGTGATAACTACATAGCTAGTTTTAGGTTAGCTTGGGTTACAAGAGATAACTGTCAAAAAATACCAACCAACTAACCAACCATAACCAACCAACCATAACAACTAATCAACCATAACCAACCAACCACAACCAACTAACCAACCATAACAACTAACCAACCAATCAACCAAATATCCATGGAAGCTGTCTAACCACTTTGTCCTAAGCTGTGAAGAGTCTGTGATGGTGACATTTCTGGAATTGGATTCTCCTAAGACACAGTCACCAAGTGGTCTAGGTTCTGGAATCCATACCCTCAACACGTTCTGCTTCTTGTAACTTGAAAGCTTTTGCACTGATCCACTAACTCTCTCTGCTGCAAAAGTAATAAACTTGTCATTTAAATGTAAAGAGGAGAAAAAGACTTTTATGATCCATATTAAAGAAAATGCATCCTATTAGCCATTCATTGGACTTTGAGATTGGTATATGATCCTCTAACTAAGACATTCTCATGAATTTGGCTTTAATGCTAACACTTTTGTAATATGTAGCATATTATGCCTGCTACTTCCAGAATTTTTCATTATAAAAGTAATCCAGGTGGCTTGAATATATAAAACTACAATTTGAAAAACCTCATCTATGGAGGGACTAATTCAGCACTTAAAAAAAGTGAATAGACTTGAAAATTAGGTCAGGTATATTAAATATCCTAAATCCATTATCAGATACATACAACTCATTTTTGCCAAGGGAAGCCATGATTGCTCAGTCAACATGAATCACTTTCCAGAATTTTTTTTGGGGGGAGGTTAGCTTAAGGTAAAAGAGAACACATCAAACAACCTATATAAATTAAGCCCTGTCACACTGATTACAGACAAGGTTCTTATTACAGGGTTGGAAGCAGGGTTCTTTGGATCGGTCATATGTGAGGGTTAAGCATCTGTTATCCATCCCACATTTTCATATATTCATCGCTGGACGTCCAGAGTGCAGAAGAGAATCTCAAGTGCCAAGGAAATAAAATATGCAGAAAATTTTAAGTGGGAATGAGGATCTTTGGGACAAATATGGCCTGTGGGATAGCAGTGCTTCTGCCTGCTGCTTAGGAAAACAAGAAGTTTTGAACACAGATTATCCTGGAAAGTACGGCATGAATCCTGCCTAAATAGGTCTGTTCACTGATGGAGGACAGGAGGCAAGGAGTGAAAACAGACAGGATTGCAGTTCAAAATGGCTATTTTCCTGTTTTTGGCAAGTTAAGAATCTTGGGGAATATGCTTTGATTAAAACGGCAGAAAATCAATTGCTTTAAGGTCAACACTAAGTAATATCTATTTGTAAAGCTTATCTTTGAAAACCCCTTTCCATTTTAGGCACACTTCTCACCCCTGGCACTCAGGGCTCCAGCTAGCTTATTCCTTTCTGAGTGAGCATGAGGAGTCCCTCCTGTGTCATGGCATGGGTTTCCTTCCTGCCCATGTGTTTCTCTATACCCCATGCAGTGGGCACTGCCTGTGAGAATTCACACTGCATCTTGAGAGGCTACTCAAATCCTACACTGTTCTAATAGGTTTGTAAGCACTTACAACCTATAATTGTACCAAACTACCAATAAAGAAAACTCTCACAACAGCAACAATGATCTCGAAGGAATGATGCTCCTGGGAGTTTTCAGTTACAGTGTGAATTCAGGTAGACAACTGTACCTTCATCTTACATCACTGCGGCAGATGCTCTTAACCATGACCCCGAGGGCCTGCTGGAAATGCAGAGATGGGCATGTCCAAATGACATCAAACAGCACTGGCTCCCATGGGTCCTTAGCACAGTAGCTTGGCCCACTGAGAGCAGAGCCTCGGCAGCTTCTACCTGACATGTGTCATCCTTGACTTTTCTCCACCTTTATATTTTGAAGCAGGGTCTCTCACTTAATCTCCGAGCCCACAGATTCAGCTACTCTAGCTATCTGCCTTGTTCTGGGGAACCCCTGGTCTCTGCCTCCTGAGTTCTGGGACTGCAGGGGAAGCTGCCTGGAAGATGGAAATTTAAATTCTTGTCTCTGAGTGTGTGTGGCTAGCACTTTCCCTCATGAGCCATGTGCCCAGCCCCATCAAAAATGTTTACAAGAGTTCCTTGAGTGTTCCAAGTATGGAATATTAAACCCAGAGTAAATAGAAGGCTCTAGAAGATTGTGAAATACAATAACTTGTACAGAAAAGACAAGTGTTCTTAACATAAATTTACTTCTTGCTGTTGTAGCAATTTCATCATTATTACCCATTTTTACATTTTTTTAAACACATAGCTAAATGTATAGGAATAGGCACTTTGTGAGACTGCTTTTTTTCCCTTTTCTTTCTGGTACTGCAGCTTGAACCCAGGGCCTGACCTTGCTAGGCAAGCACTCCCCTGAGCTACATAAACCTCTACTCTCACGGTCATTGATTCCATTTGACCAGTGACAGACCACACAAGTGCTACCTAAACCAAAGTGCACTCTAGGACAGCAGGACCACTGGGTTTGTCTGATGACCTAGGGCAAAAGGAGTGAGTGATACTTCAAGTCAGGGAGCCCAGAGGGAATGCTGTCTGACCTCAGTGTGACACTGCAAACCTTAAGGCTGAGCTCTCAACACTGTGCCGCATGGGAGAGGCTGTTGGGGTTTTCCAGCAAGATGGAGAGGTGTCAGGATCTACTGAACTGAGGGTCTAGCACACGGCATGGACACATGGGTGCTTAAAGAGAAGACAGAAATTAGTGGGTCAACTGTTGTTATTTCAAAAGAAACTAAGTTTTAGATTTCTAGGGATGTTTTCTTAAGCATATACTATCCTATCACCACAATGATATATATTAGGATGTTCTGGCTTTAGAACAGTTTGAGAGTTCATAAAAGCATTCACGGTTTTTCATTGTCAGCAGTGTTCAAAAAATGACATGCTAATCAACACTTTACTAATAAGTTTTGTGTTAAGTGATTTGCCTAAATTGCAGGCTAGTGTGCTCTGAGCATGGCTAGAACTGATTAAGCTAAGTCATGATGATAGGTAACATAGGTATATTATTTACATTTCTCACAGGGTATTAACCTGTGATGGGTTTCCTGGGGATCAGCTCATTTTAAGTTAAGGACTGTTCATACTTAGTACCTTATTTCCATTACTGTCAAGATCTAACAGCTTTGATGATGCATTTGGTACAAATAAGCCAATAATGATACACCAACTTAAGTCCAAACCTAATCCTAATTTATTGCTTCTTACCTAATAGTCCCTTTATGTTCTTTTTCCGCTTTGGGGGTGGTGGTGAATATGTTTCTCTTTAACTAAGCTGTCCTCAAACTTTCCTGCCTCAGCCTCCTAAGCGCTGAGACCACACATGCCACCTATGACTCTTGGCTCTAATGATCTCTTTCTGTCCCAGGCTCTCCCCAAGACAGAATGTTATACTTAGCCAGCATGTCTGGGTAGGGTCCTCTTAATTGTAATAGCCTCTTAGACTTGTCTGGCTTTTAATATTTTTGACCATTGTGAGGAGAGATGGCCATGCATTTTATAGAATGCCCCATATTTGGCTTGTGTGCTGTTCTTTTCCTGGTTACATTTAGGTGATAGGGTAAGACGATGACCCCAGAGGTGATGGAGGAGGGTCATCTGTCTATGTGTTACTTTCATTGGTTAATA
>LOJH01000495.1:35420-61256 GCA_001685095.1 Ellobius talpinus | reverse complement strand
CCCATAAGATTATCAGTGCCCCCAACCAGCAGGAAGTAGCCTAGAATACTACGCTCACACTCCCCCCAAAAATGGACTATGGATATTTTCCTTTCTTAAAAAAAAAAGAGGGGGAAGTGGTATGGGACAATTCTGTATTCTGTCAATTATGTCTTAAATGTTGATTGATGAGTAGCCAGACAGGAAATATAGGCTGTACAACCAGACAGGAAGTAGAGGCGGGGCAAGGAGAACAGGAGGATTCTGGGAAGGAGGAAGCCCATTCTCCCATACTCCTGCCCAGACCATAGAAGCAAGATGTGTCCTGCCCTGCCGAAAAAGGTACTGAGCCATGGGGCTAACATAGATAAGAATAATGGATTAATATAAGTGATAAGAGCTAATAAGAAGCCTGAGCTAATGGGCCAATCAGTTTATAGCCTAATGTAGACTCTCCATGTGATTTTCTTTGGGGGCTTACTGGCTGTGGGAACTGGGCAGGACATAAACCCCAAGTAGTCCAGCCCTCATGTTACAGAATGGCACCCAACATGGGGCCCTCATGTTACAGACTTTTAGCAGTAATAGAATGATACCAAATTCAGAAGCTAGACAAAAAACAACTGAATCTCTGACTTTTGAAAATGCCAATTCTCCAAGCAAAAGGATAATTAGGCCATTAAAGGTAAGGTCAGAACCACTGGAAGAACAGATTCAAGATGCAATTAATATTGAATCTCATCATCATGATGATATATGGATAGGAGAGGTGATTTCCAGAGGTGAGAGGAAAAACTGAAAAGTTAAATGTTATAATTGTGGCAAATAAAGTCACTTTAAAAGGGACTGAAGACAGAGCACTCCTAGAAACAATGTTTTTTTTTCTAAAAATAATCCATTCAAAATGTGCCCCCCTTTTCTGGATGTCGCAAAGGCAGGCATTAAACTAATGAATGTAGGTCTACAAGGTATAAACAAGGGAATCCTTTTCCGTAGGGAAACACCATGAGGTCTCTCACAGGCCCCTATGCCAAATCCAGTTCAGTTGTTTCTTGCCATCATAGAGGAAACTCCTTCCTAGAGCAATTAAACTAATGCCTATTATAAGAAACTATACTGCTCTGGAGATAGAACAGCTATAGAAAAGAGAACAAAAAGTCCAGGAGAATCCACAAAGTGGGTATTTTGGCAAATATCTAGAAATGAACAAAAACCAAAACTAAAAATATGAATAATAAATGATGTTGTCATTTACGTTCTGATAGACTCAGGTATGGATGTAAAAACAAGATTGTTTGAATGTATAGGGCCAGAAGGACAGAGAGGATATTAAAACCATATGTGGCTATCACAGCAATGAATTTGTATGGATGTAATTTGTTACAGAAATGGAATACTCAGATTAACATTCCCCTGATCTTAGAAACAAACCATAAATTAATTTGTTTCTGGGGAAAATATTACAAGATATTATAAAGAACAGTCACCGACCACTCAGATTGTACAAGAACAGGGTACAACAGCTGCTAATTTTTCAAAGGCAACAACAGCCCTACCTTTAAAATGGCTGACAGACTAACTGTATGGGTTAAGCAATGGCCTTTAACAACAGAGAAACTGTAGGCTTTAGAACAGCTGGTATAGGAGCAACTAGATCCTCAGCATATTGAAGAATCAACCAGCCCTTGGAACTTTCCTGTATTGGTTGTTAAAAAGAAATCTTGAAAATGAGGAAAGGTAACAGAGTTATAAGCTGTTAATAAGGTAATTCAGCCAATGGGCTCTGTACAGTCTGGAATTCCTTTGCCTTCCATTTTGCCTAAAGGATGGCCTCTTATGGTTATTGATTTAAAATATAGTTTCTTCATTATAGACTTACAATAAAAGGACAGAGAAAATTTTGTTCTCACAGTGCCTACTTACAATAATTCTCAGCCTTCCAAGAGATATCAATGGAAGGTTCTCCACAGGGAATGTTAAATAGCCCCAATCTGTGCTAATATTTTGTCAGTCAGCCACTGGAAACGACATGTAAGCAATCTCCTGAATCTATAGTTTACCATTACATGGACAACATTTTACTACCTTTTTCAAATCTAGATACTTTAGAAAAAATGTTTGAAGTAGAAAGTTTTGCCTTATTAGGGATTACAAATTGTTTCTCAAAAAATACAAAGGAGTCTATTAATTATTTAGGCTATAAAATAAATTTAGAAAAGATTAGATGCTAAAATGTGCAAATTAGAAGGGAACAATTATAGACTCTTAATGCCTTTCAAAGAGTGCTAGGAAACATTTCCCATCTATGGCCCACCATTGGGATAAAACCTTATGAACTGATTAATTTAAAACCTTAGATGGTGACAAGGACTTAAATAGTCCCAGGGAGTTATCAGCTGAAGCTGAGAGAGAATTGGCTTTGATTGCAGAGAAATTACAGAAGGCGCATGTGAATTGTGTGGATTCGAATCTTTTTTTTCCTGTACCAATCTTTACTTATTCACACATTTGATAAAGTTACAGTTAGGAGGAAACTTATTATTATGACACAAGTAACTGTACAGAGTCAAATCACCATTAAGTCAGAAAAAGGGGCAACTATAACTGCTTAATACTTGCATAAGCACACTCACATGCATTCAACTACTAGTGCTAAATTCAGATAAAAGGTTTCTGTCAGGTACTGGGGAGAAGGGATAAATGCTCGCTGAAAGACACTGGGACTGATGGACATCTCCCTGCTCCACCAACAATAGAGAATACGTGAAACACTGGGGGAGTTAGTTGTTTCCTTGGCACAGAACTGAGTAGGCAACAAGATAAATTTTTAAAAAAGGGTTAAGTTCTCCATGGATTTAGTTCCAACACCACAACAGGATAGCAAGCAGGAAAAAAAGAAAAGAAAAATTCAGCTATATAAACTCTAGCAAAAAAGGGGGGGCGAGGGGAAGATTTAAAACATGATCTCTATTCACCATAAAGAAACCAGAATAGCCAGGCCTATATCATCTGCTTGTGATCTTATCCAAACTCTATCCTTTTTCTATGTCAGCTCTGGAGAGAGAAACATTTTAAGGATCAAGAGGGTCACAAAAGCCACATCCCTATCATATTGGTATGGGGCAAGACTTCACTTGCTGACTCACATATCAGCTTACAGTTTTGAAAGTTCTGAGGAAATGGTACAACCACAATCCACTACCCTTAGTCCTCCAGGAAGGCCTAGTCAATCTGTAGTGGGAAAATAGTGCCTGAACAAGACTATGAATGAGTTGTACTCAAATCCACAACTCCATTTTGCTACAAGGGTTAAAAAGACATTTAGTTATTTTTTAAGTGAGATGTTTTGTGTGCACTTCCAATGACTCTATCAAAATACTGATGGCATCAATTCAGAGAGCACAGCCCATGAACACAGAAAGGCCAGTTAAGATAAAAACTACTTTGAGTCAGATGAGTCAGTGTCATGATATTTTTCAGGGAGGAAGGATCCCTTGGTACAAACTTCATGTCTCTAATGACAAAGGAAGGTGAGGACAAGACACTTAGATCAGCCAGTGCTCACATTACAACAGGATTGTTACCAAGAGCACTTCTAAAGACCCCTTAGGAGAACCCAGGGCCAACCAGCCTCCAAGTGACCTACAAAACTGAAGGGTAGTCCAAATCTTAACTGCAGTCTGATAATATTGCCCTACAAACATTCCCCTACAGGAATTTTAATGCAGAGGGACGATATTACCTTAGAATGGATCTTTTTTTTCCCCCGAGACAGGGTTTCTTTGTAGCTTTGGAGCCTATTCTGTACCTAGCTCTTTTAGACCAGGCTGGCCTTGAACTCACAGAGATCCATCTGCCTCTGTCTCCCTAGTGCTGGGATTAAAGGTGTGCGCCAACACCCAGTTAGAATGGATCTTTTTTACCACACAAACCAAATGAAAATTTAAAAAAAATGTGGAAAAAGTCTCTGAGTTAATTCTAAAAGGAAAATTGAACTTCATCAATTAGCAAGAATAGACATAGCAGAAATTATAGTATTTTTTAATAATGATGAAACTGACAAATTATGGGGAAAAAGTGAACCCTGACAAAGAGCTTGTAGTAATTTTTTTGAAGAAATTAACAACTATGCCAAAAGCTTCAACTTATAAAGAGAACTAACTGAATCTTTCCTCACATTGTACAGGACACACCAATAACCGGAGCCTCTATATTCTATACTGATATAAATAAATCAGGAAAGGCAAGTTACAAATCACAAAATTTATACAAATAAATCACAAAAGGCAAGTTACAAATCAGAAAATTTAAGTAAAGTGGATCAAAGTCCTTATGATTCTGCCCAAAAGGCAGAATTATATGCTATTCTCATGGTACTAAGGGATTTTAAAGAACTTTTCCACATAATTACAGATTCACAATATGCAGAAAGAATTGCTTTGCATAATGAAACTGCCAAATTTATACCAGATGACACAGAATTGACTTTATTATTTATTCAATTACAAGATACAATCAGGAAAAGGAATCATCCCATATACATAACACACACCTGATCCCAAACAGGTCTGCCAGGTCTTTTAGCACAAGGTAATACAGAAATTGATCAATTATTGATTGCAAATGTGTTGAAGGCCTCAGAATTTCATTTAAAAAATCATGTCAATAGCAAAGATTTAAAATAAAAAGACTTTTCCATCACATGGCAACAAGCCAAAGATATTATAAGGAAATGTCCTACTTGTTCTTTATACACCTGTACACCACTACCTGCAGGAAGTAACCCAAATGGTACTCAAAGGAATGAAATCTGGATGTTTTCCATTTTATAGAATTTGGAAAATTAAAATATGTACACCACAACATTGATACCTCCTATTCAGGTTTACAATGGGCAACTGCTCTGAGTTTGGAAAAGGCTGATTCAGTAACCACATTTTTGCTAGAAGTTATGGCCATTATGGGTATACCTGCACAAATAGACAGACAGTGCTCCAGCATATGTCTCTAAAAAATTGAAATAGTCTTTTGCTCATTATAATATAAAACACATTACCTGTATTCTATACAATCCTATAGGGCAGGCAGTTATAGAAAGATCAAACTTAACTCTAGAGGATACGTTAAAAAAAGAAAGGAATGATAAATACCCCCAGAAAGACAGCATAATGCTTTATTAACGTTGGATTTTCTAAATGCTAATGAGAAAGGAACAACAACTGTGGAGAGACTTTGGATAGTAGGAAAAAACTACAGATTAAACCAGCCAATATACTTTAAAGATGTTATGACCTCAGAATAAAAACCAGGACATGTGTTATGTTGGGTTTTGCTTTTGTTTCCACAGGAGAAAAGCTATGAATATCATCAAAATTGATAAAGATTCGATTTGAACAAGAAACACCTCTTAATTAGAAGAGATGGTAGTTCATTAAGACCATGGCCATTTAATCTAAACTAACCTATAAAAACTAACGAATGCTTTTCATTTGATCAGATATAAGTTGCCAAAGGAGAATCTCCCCAAAATTTGGGTTGGAGAAGATTTTTTTTCCTTTTTTTGTCTTTTTAGGAGAATAAAGGTATTCAGCTAAGGAATTCATAGACCACTGGACAAATGAGGCATCTGAAGAAAAAGGACAAATCATCCAGAAAAAAAAGTCTCAAGAAAAGGAGTAAACTGGCCTAATGGTATATCGCACTTCCAACAGGATAAAATTTCATAAATTGTCCCAAATATTTGAATCTGCTATTCTCTACAGACATATAATACAAATAGTCTTTTTTTTAGTCCCAGTGCAATTAAAGATTAAATCTGGCTTTGCAATGAGAGTGTGGTTCTCTCCTTTTCTAAACCTTATTAAATGCTTATTAAACCTTATTAAATGCTTATTAAAGTGAAATCCAAAATCTCTCTCTCATGTCAGAAAAGCCACTTGATATGGGACAGAAGAAAAATTAACATTTAAGGAATATTATATTGCCACTAATCTCATATAAAAATATTGACTCTTTAATACCTTTACATAAGGTATAATATTTATAAGATTAATACATATATATATTTTAAACTTTTTGTCATGATATTAATGGTCATATGGAGTACTAATTCTAGAAAAAGGCTTCATCCACCTTCTTGTACATGATTTTGTGTCTGAGTCTCTATCAGTTTTCTATAGTGAACCATGAGCACACCTTACAGTGACCTTTGAAGTCTCCAAAGGGAGGATGGAGCCCACAATGACAACTCCTACACTACTGTAACACCACTAAGCTGGAAAACACCAACTAAAGACCGGTTTTGGACTACAAACTTCTCAGAACAATTTCAAGATGGCTAGCTGAGATGATCCAGCCTAACAGACTATTCTAGCCAGGACTTGAGACAAGTCCTGCACTTTCCCATTATGTAGAGACTGGAGAACAAATGATACAGCTACCTCTCCCAGGACTTGACAGTTAATCCAAAATTTACTTTTCAAAATCCCCTAAAAATTACTGTTGCCCCAGACAATAAGAAGTAAATATAAGAACACAATGCCCACATTCCCAAGAGGTGGTGTGGGTGGTTTCTGGTCTTTGGGTTATAGATATTTGTTACTGTTTAGGGGAATGGTTATAAGCTGCTATTGGTAATGGTCATGAAAAAGCTAAACAAAGGAAATTAAACTCAATGGTCTCGTTTTAGAAGAAAAAAGGGGGATATAGATATGATAGGATAAAAGGGTAAGAATCTACTTTTAAAAAGCAGCTACTAGTTTTAAATATTTTACATGATTAGACTTTTATATATTGATACAAATTTAAGATTAATTTTGTTAAACATATTGTACATACGTTTCTAATCTTGGTCAAGGTATTATATCTATATATCTCATTTAACAATGTAATGCAAATTTCTAGTCTTTGAAAATTTTTATCAATTGCTTAGGATAATAAGGAAATGGAGGTTAGTAGTTAATTACCTATTATAGTTGAACTTGTAGTCACATTAGGCATGTTTTCACAGTCAAATAAAGATATATTTTAGATGGACAGATCATCTTCAAACACTTCAGAGATCTACAGAATATGGCATTTAAGATGTCTAAATAACATAGGCTTCCCCCCCTAATGACAATGAGACTTGTCTGCTCCTGGCAAGTTATGATAGAAAGTAAACTAGGTAGGTACAAGACTTTGGACTCACCAAGATTGGACAGATATTGAGTATTGTCTCTGAATTTGTCAAATGCAGATGAACTAGACATTGTGGATTGTTATTGCCTGTATATTGCACATAGTTATTATACATAGTTTTTCTTATATAAGTTATAGCCTTCTTTTATTTTAGATAAAAATGGTGAAATGTAGTGGTAATGATTGCCAGCAAACAATCGAAGTATGGAACAGGTTTTCCCTCATAACAGAAAGAATGAATACTCAAAAAAAGAATTGACAAGCTGAAGGGATGGCTCAGAAGTTAAGAGCACTGACTGCTCTTGCAGAGGTGCTGAGTCCAATTTCCAGCACCCACATGGTGGCTCACAACCACTTGTAATAAGATTTGGTGCCCTCTTTTGGCTTGAAGGCATACATGCAGGAGGAGCACTATATACATAGTAAATAAATCTTTTAAAAAAAGAGTTGATAACCCATTCAAAACAGAGAAGTTGAGCTGGTGCCTACCTACAGTCTTCACCCCTACTGACTAGTGTTCATGATACTGGAAGGTACTCTGCATGCTGCAGGACCCAGCTACAAAGCCTTTGATTTATAATGGTGACCTGCCTGCAGGATACACTGGTGCAACAGTGGCACAAAAGTGGTGGGAGTAGCCAACAACTACCTAATTGGATTTAAGCTCACTCCAGGAGGTAGGCCATAGATGTAAGAAAAAAAAAACAAACAAACCAAAAACTACTGTTCTGCCAAAGCAATGTAGCAATAAAATGACTCTTAACATTCTGCTACATTCTTAGATCAGTGTCTCATTCAACTATCATCAGAGAGGCTTTCTTCTTCAGTAGATGGAAACAAATACAGAGACCCACAACTAGACAACGTGCAGAGTGAAGGACCTTGGAACACAGTTCTAAATGGGATGTCTCCATCAAATCCCTCCCTTCTCAGGGCTCAGGAAACCCAGATGAAGAGAAGAAATGATCCTAAGAGTCAGAGGGGATGGAGAAACACCAAAGAAACAGCGTCTTCTAGATACAACAGGATTGATGCACACATAAACTCCCAGAGACAGTGGCAGCCTGCTCAGGGCCTGCAAATGTCTAAGACAGACTAGGTTCAAGCACTGAGAAGAAACACAAGTGCACATCCTGAACCCAGAAGTTATCTCCAAACGAAAAATTACTTTTCTCCAATAAGTCTTACTGGGTATAAGAACCACACCTAAGGTCAGGTGCCATGTTCTGCAGGAGATGGACAACACAAAACAAACCCAGGGATAGTTTTGGATTTTTTTTTCCATAATGATTTGTCTGGGCATATTTTTACTGTATAGGACTTTTGTTTACATAGTATGGTTACTGATTTTTGTGTGTATATAGGATTTCTGGGTGTGTCTCTGTGTTTTTTATGCTTTTCCTTTGGCTATTTAGTTGTGGGATTTTTTTAAATCTTTGTTTTTATCTTATCTAATTTTAATAATTCATCTATTTTAGATACTTTTTGTTTTCTGATGAAAAAGAGAAAGAAAGGGTGATGGGTAAGAATCTGGGAAGAGTTGGAGGAGGGAAAACCATAATCAGAATTCAGTGCATAGAAAATAATCTATTTTCAAACAAAAACAAAACAAAAAAGGAAAAAGGAAAAAATTGAGACCAACCTACTCTAAATATAGTACTTTTAAACTTATTTGCATGTAGGCATACCTGTCAGGGTATGATATGGAGGTCAGAGGACAACTATGTGAAGCTGGGTTTTCTACTTCCACATTTACTTGGGTTCTAGGGAGCAAACTCAAGTCATTAGACTTTTAAAGTCAACGCCTTTACTCCTTTACCTGCTGAGTCATCTTGATGGCCCTGACCTCTTTAATTTTGCCCAAATCTTTCAACTTCTCTTATAATTCCTACTGAACTGAGAGCTACTTGGCTTTAATGTTTTATTTCCAGCAGCAAGCAATTTCACTACCTCTCAGGTTTCTTTCTGGAAAAAATAATAAAACATGAAATTACTGAATATGTGTTCTTATAACCAATCTCTGATTAAAAAAAAAGAAATCCCATTCACTTGGTAATTTAAAGTTCTAAAGGTTATTTAGTACATAAGTGAAATGTGCAAAATGAGACCTAAAATTACAAATATACTAGTTCTTAAGATATTTATTATTGGCTTAATCACATTAAGACTCTCTGTATTTCACAAAACATCTTCTAATTTTAGTAAATACAACAAAAACTCCTAAAAAATGAATAACTCCACACATCTTTCCTCTTCACAAACATTATTAGCAGTTTAAGGAATTAGTAAACTATTACCAAAGTAATTTTAAATATGATAAAAAGGCTTAGACATGTCAAATGTACATAAGAGAGTAAAAAAAAATTTGTAAGACAGTTTATAATATGTACTAAAACTAGCTATTTCAAGGCAGAATATAGTAATGGTATTAAATGCATGATACGTTAACTGAGAAAATAATAAGCTACATTTCCTGTCTTTCGTGAATATAAAATAATTTCAACCAATAGTCAAAATTCAAATATCAAATCTACATGAAAATGAAGTTACCTATAGCAAGATATTAAACAAGAGCACTGAGTGCAAAAGTACAAAACTTATAGAAGATTTTTAAAAGGCTATAAAAGAAGCAACATGAAGAAAATATTCCCAACAAATAAAACAAACATCTGGTTATACAGAACTTTTACAAGTCAGCAGTGGGTGGGGGGAGCGGCGGGGAAGATGTATAAGAAACTGTAAGAAGGGGGGCCAGAGAGATGGCTAGTGGTCAAGAGCACCAACTGTTCTTGCAGGGGACCCAGGTCCAGTTTCCTGCACCCACATAGCGGCTCACAACTGTAATTCAAAAGCAGGGGATGCCCACAGGCACCAGGTACACACATGGTGTAGGCAAAATTCTCATATATAAAAAATAAAATATTATAAAAAAGAAATTCAAAGAATATAAATGATTTAGAAGATATAAGGTCATAAAACCTAATGAAAACAAAAAATTTAGAATAGTTAGTCACCTTTTTCATCTAAAAGTTTGACAAGTATTTTAACATTTTCCCAAACCTAACTTCTTTGATACTTAGTATAAAAGCAACACTCCATTTTTTTTTTAAACTCTTGGTGTGTTTTGTTTTGTTTTTGAGACTTGTTTTGAGCCTCGGCTAGCCTGGAACTCGTCATTAGCTCAGACAAGCCTCAAATTCAGTGATATTCCTCCCTTAGCTTCCACAATGACAGCAATGCTTTCTTGCAAGAGTACCACAGGAAGCAGTAGACTCTTTTGCATTAAGAGAAAACAAGAGCATTACAGTAAGTTTAATAAGGTGTAAATAAAAATGAAGACTATAAAACATGCTTGTTGTAAGCACACTAAGTCTCAGGAAGGACACTGAAACATACCTTTGGGTGTTTCATGAATGTAGGAATAAGAAAAAAGATAAGCACTTACTCTGTAACTTTTAAATACCATGATGTCTGGTTACTTTTTTAAAAAGAATTTTAAATAAAAAAGTTTAAGCACTCCATAAACTATGTTTGTTTGTGCATATGTATTGTGTGTGTGTTTAAAACAGGGTCTTGTTCTGTGGTCAAGCTGGACACATAGTTAAGGATACTTCTTGCATTAACACTAAGCACTTGGATTACAGGTCGGTACCACCATGTCTAGCAAACATTTGCTTGAGTACAACAAACCTATGATGTTTTATACAATGGGATGAGTCTTAAGCAAGTAATTATTAAGCTTTATGAATTGAGAAATTCAACTTTCTCCATGTATTCTATAACACACAAAGTGAAGGGGTACTATTCGTTTAATCTGTCTACCTTAGAAGTAAAACAGTTTCTTTAAATCATTTCACCTAGGTATCACAAAGCCAAAGAACAAGATTTTTATAGTGATGACTCACCAAAAATAGAATTGGAATGGATTAGGGTAATGATGGATTAGGTTCCACAGCAAGGTAAAAAGCTCATACACAAATCTATCAACAAATAAATGTTAAAATCATTCCAGTAGAAGCATAACTCTTAGACATGCCTAATGTCTCAGGTTTGTGATCCTAGCTATTCAAAGGCTGATGCAGGATGATTCCAAGTTGAAAGCCTGCCAGGGTATCGTAGTGAGACCCTGTCACGAAATAAAAATGTAAGGGGTCTCGGAAAACAGTTCAATGGTAAAGCACTTAAAGATCTGGGCTCAGTCCTCAATATCACACACACACACAAATCAATTTCATAACAGCACCATGTCAATAAATTCAATGTTAATATTTACTCCATTTTCAGAAAGGAAGTGATAGAGGGATTACCCATATTAAGTCTAAAAATAACAAAGTATACTTGTTTAACAAAGAATATTAGTGTTTTTTTTAAAAAAAATCAAGTATCTGTAAATTTCATGCTGAAAAGTTCATTGTATTAATTTCTGTTGTGAAATTTCCTTGAAATACGTGCTAAAAGACCATGAAGCCAGAAACAAGGAACTAAAAGTCAAAATCACAGAATAAATGCATTTTTTCCTGTATCTACTCACTGTATCTAAAGATCAGCTTTACTAATTTCTACCTTTTTTACTATTTGCTTAGCCCACATCTAAATCTCTTATTCGAGTATTCAAACTGCTTTACTTTCCTACCAACTCCTTTGATTATGTACATACTGAAAGTTTTGTATACAAATACAACTGTAACAAAAATATCTGCAGTGAACTGTTTCCCTCCCACCAGAAAAAATAAACATTTATTAAAATTTCTTACCCAAATTATCCAAATGTAGAGTTAGTAGAGTCTATAGTTCAAAACAGGATAACTACATTTAAATCCACCATGGAAATACGATTACTTAGGAAACAATACAGATAAAATATAAATCTTCCCTATTTTTAATAATCAATACGGTAATTAATTCGCAAAAGGGGAGCAGAAAAAAGTTATAGAGAGAATCTTCAAGATTATAAAGAACAATTCCATTCACCATTTTGTCCACACAATGACAAAAGAGACAGTGTCAAAACTTATTTGCCACATATCAAACTCTGAGACTTTAATTCAAGATATTTCCTTAAAATTGTCTCTAGAAGGCATTAGTTTTATATTAATACTTACAAACAATTCATGTTTTACTAATTTGATGTTCAATTAAAAGTCTATTTTCTAACTTGAATACACAAGAGGGTAATGTGTGTAACATACAAAAAAGATAAAAAAATACAGCAAGATTTATTTATATGCAAAACATAAACAATATGTAAGTCAAATGTAGATAGTAACAGTAATTCCAAGAATACTTTTTACTTTTATAAGTAATTTTATCATAAGAAAATTTGACTTTCGAGTAGATCAATAAAATGTGAATTGCTTTTATCTTAGCATATCTGTTTTTAGATTTTAAACTACTGACTCCCTTAGCTAATTTCCATTTAACTATCCTGCCTTAGCAAAATTTTTTTTTTTAGCTTTTGATTAAGTATGTCTATGGCATGCTGACTGCACTCAACCAATAAGCCTTTTAATGTGTTATAATAACACACTTTGATTCCAATAATTGAGTTAGATGCTTAAAAAGACAATTGTTGGTTTCTAAACCTGTCTATGCCAATTTCTTATTCTTACATAATATAATTTATGTAATGTAATGTTAATTTATATTAACATTATTTAAGTCATGGACTACATACAGTAGGAAAAGTTGTGTCTATGCAAACATAGGATGGCTAAACAAAAGTGAAGTACTGTTTCAAAATTAAATGAAGGCGACATAGTTCAAATATATTCTAGGAAACCTGAAAATTCAGAAAGAGCTTATACCTAGTGTTTTTCAAGTATTTTCAAAAGTGCTTATTCCAGTCAGGAGTGGTGGCAAAACACCTTTAGTTCCAGCACTCAGGAGGCAGACGCAAGAGGATCTTTGTGAGTTTGAGGCCAACCTGGTCTACAGACTGAATTCCAGGACAGCCAGGACTACACAAAGAAACCCTGTCTCCAAATACAAAAACAAACAAAAATGTATTTATTCCACTTTAGGGCAATTGAACTGCAGACTATGCATTATGTAAAAAGTTAACAAAACAGAACTCTCAACTTCATAAGAAAATAATGGTATAAGATCTGTATGAAAAAGATAATAAATGTATTTTTGTTTTGATAAATAATTTAAATAATGATAGTTATTTTCCCAATTAAACTTTTTAAATAACCTATGGATTGTCCCAATCTCACCAGTTATGAAGTAACCTGTCACCTTTTTTTCCTGAAACACTTAAATTGGTTTGAAAAGACAGCTGAGTAAAAACTTCATGCTTATAGTATGCAGTAGTACACTCCTGGGCATAGGGTAAATATTTCACAGCTCTGTAACATGCACCGAGAGCAGTTCTGATTAGCTATTGAGAAGGGAAAGGTACTTACTGTGATTACAGCCTTGCTAAGACAGATGGATCCCCTGCAGCCATATTCTGTCTCATCTTCAGATTTGTAGTAACTCAGGGTATTATTTTTCAAAACTACCCAACGATCTTGCCACCCATGAATATAGTTTGTCCACTAGGGATGAGAAGAAGAAAAAGAAAAGGTTAAAAAAAAAATAAAGTCAGTATTTTAGAAATTGAGGCATTCCAAAATTTTAACACAAAACTCTGAAAAGCTCTAAAAATTACAATAAACAGTAAAAAAGATTAAGTGATAAAAATTGAGATGCTTCTTGTATATGACGTTCAGTAATTTTAGCTTAATAGCTAAGAATTAAAAAATAAAACATTTTCTTCTGTTTATAAAATTCTGTCATGATCTTTGCATACTTTTAGCTTCTCTTCTTCATCATCATTTTTTAAGATTTATTTTATTTATTGTATATACAGTGTTTTGCCTGCATGTATCCCTGCAGGCCAGAAGAGAGCATCAAATCTCATTACAGATGGTTGTGAGCCACCATGTGGGAATTGAACTCAGGTCCTCTATCAGAGCAGTCAATGCTCTTAACCTCTGCGTCATCTCTCCAACCCCTCTTCATCATCTTTATGACATTTAAACTGTTCTGATTCCTACATAAGGTAACATGCTCAACAAATCAGTTACATAGTCTCTCTCTCCTACACCAAATACTGCATGGGCTTCTGAAGAATTATAAAGCCAATCACCAGCAAAATGCTACTCTGTACATTAGTCTCATGTGAAAATCGTATGATGGTCATAATTCCATCAAAGAAAAAATCTACATCATCAATATTTATTAAGTTCACAGTAGTTTTAGATTTTCCCCTAGAGAACTGATGACTGTATATTTAAAATGATTAAATCATTTACAAGTTTCCCTTAAATTATATTTTTCTAACTGAGAAGCACTAATACAAATATAAAGTTGGATCATTTAGATCGTCCATCATGATTTCTGTGTTGCTAAGGTCCTGACAGAGTAAAGTTCCCAATCAAGAAACTGGCATAGGTAGAAATCTAATTGATAGGAATACTTGATTTTTCATGTTATTTATGTCTGGTGTTTTAACATAACTATTCTAAAAACAATTTAAACTGGATTGTTACTCAATGAATTAGCTCAGGTTCTTTACTCATTGAGAAATCTTTAATGTTTCTATTTCCTAATTAAGCACATTTGAGACTGGTTCTGCTTTTAATCTTCATTATTATAAGCCATCTCTGGGAGCTCACCCATGTTGACAGTTTAACTCACTCTTCTAAGGGGTCTCTGGGCACTATTTCCTTATTTCTAACAGCTTGTGACTCAACCAGCACTTAGATATTCACTTGAAACAAATGACAGTCCAAACAAAACTAAAATCACCTCCCCTATAAGGTATATTTCCTCCCTATGTTCCTGTTTTCTTGGTTGTATTACTACATCTGCAGTCATGGGGACTAAAGCTGGCTTAACACCGGATACACGAACATAAGAGTAGAAATAGGACTAAACAGACCCAATTTTGCTACCTGAGCTGGGAGAACTTGAACAGGTTACTTAACTTTTGTTTCTTTATATGTTGTTTGAATGGCTGAATAAAATAGTGAGAATGACTGGCACAGTTACACAGGACACTCAATACCTGACTGTTTCTTTCCCCATAGCTTATCACCGTACCTTTCCCTGATATCAACTTTTAAATTTGCCTTGTCTTCCCAATTTTCAATGATTTCCATCAAATAATCAGTTTAATAGATTCTTAAGAAGTCTTACCCCTCTTAACATACTTTTAAGAATAATCTTGAGTATACTTGTTAGGTTATGCAGCATATTAATGAGACTCCAGCCTTGAAACTTACATGAACAATTTCATATTCTCTATCACATTAAAGGGACAACTTAGCATTTTAAAACCTCTATAGATTAATCTTACCTTGATGCCCATTATTATCCTTTATTAGATAGTAATTGTGCTTATGTTGCTCTCTATGTGTTTGTCAATCAAGTGACTCTCTTAGAGTTATGAATACATAAACAAAGATTAGAACAATGCCTGGCTTGTCCTATTAACTCAAGTTTGATGCATAATATGCATAGGTAAAGAAGCTTAAAAATCAACATCTTTCTCTAGATCTTTTCTAAAGTGAAAAGAGGACCTCTAGTGAGTGTGTTAATAATGTTATTTTCTTATAGTGGAACCAACCAATGGCATAAGCTTTAGGACTCAATACATGTTTTATTTGCTATTATTACACCAAAGAAAGCAGGGTTTTGCCTTTTCTCTGACCCATATTTGTTTCCACTTACCTATTTAACACAGGCAATGTTGCATGTTAGATATTATAAAAAAAAATAAGATTCCTTCATGTTGCTAAGTTTAGCAATCACAAATTCAACAACAAAAAATAAGAGTCAGAACCAAGTTCCATACAAAATGATACAGGGATTCAAAGGAAAGAGATATTGAATATTTATGTAATCAAAAGCTTTATGGAAAGAATGGCATTTGGGATGGACTTAAAGAGTCAAGTATGCTAGGTCATGCCTATAATCCTAGCATTTCAAAGCTCTGGAAAGTGAGTCATGAGTTAGAGACCAGTGTGGTCAATACAGCAAAGAAAGCTCTATCTCAAAAGAAGGAACCAAAGTGGTGGCCTACACCTTAAATACTAGCATTCAGAAGACAAGAGGCAGGGAAATCTCTGTGAGTTTGAGGTTAGCTTGGTCTAAACAGCAATTTCTAGGCCAGCCAGAGGTACATAGTAAAATCTTGTCTTAAGCGAGAAAGTAAGCAGACAGCATGTGCACAGTGACAAGAGACCCAGAAAAGTTGGCTAAGATTTCATTTATCCAGGCTTAGTTGCTTTCAAGTACCAAGGTATGAACCTTTCTCAACATGCGCCATCCTATTTGTCATAACTACATGGAATTACTACTTAACTAGGATTTTTGGAACACACATGATTAAGAAATATGTCTCGCAGGTATTTCTGATTACTATTTAAAAGGGAAAACACCTTTGGACTGGCATATTTTTTAATTAAATTTTAATTTCCTAAATTCCAGACCCATCCCATTTTATGAAACAAGAAAGAAAATGGATAACTATTTGGACTTATCTATATAACTAAACAGGAGGAAAAGAACAGATGTTGAAACGTAGCTCTTGTTTAAATTATCAGGTAAATTACGAAGGGTTCAAATTACAAAAGACACATACTTTAAGCTTAAAAACATGCATGATCCCTAGTGTGAATGTATGTATTCACTATAAAGTTCCTTTGATGAGGCTACAGTAGAACACTTGCCTAGCATGCATGATGCCACTGGGTTTGTTCTCTAGCAATGTCCAAAAGTAAACAAAGCACTTTGTAGAAAACATAAGCTAGCCATATGGCTCAGACTGTGAAGTACTTGGTATGCATGCATGAAGACCTGAGTTTGATCCCTAACACCCACATAAGAATGCCAGGCACAGTGGTGGCATATTCCTAGGGCCGGAGAAGTGGAGACAAGAGGATCTTTGGGGCTTGCTGACCAACAAGTCTAGCTAAATTGCAAGCTCTGGGTTTACTTCGATACCTTGTCTCAAAAAACAGGGTGGAGAAGGATTGAGAAAGACACCAATTTAGATCTCTGGCCTCCAGGCAGGTGTACTCACGAGCATACACAAATACATATAAAAATAAAAGTTTCCATAAAACATATATATAACTATATATATATATATGTTAACTACACACACACATACATAACCATATACCTTTGTTTTCCAAGACAGGGTCTTACTATGTAGCTCTGTCTGTCCTAGAACTCATAATATAGATCAGGCTGGCCTGGAATTCACAGCTATCCATGGATTTCTGCCTCCCAAGTGCTAGGATTAAAGGTGTGGATCACTACACTGAACCATATAACCATACATTCTTAAACTTCCAGAAAATTTTCTTTACAGCTGTTAATAAAAATTTTACTCACACATTGTATATACACAGAACAATCAAAATGAAGACAATTCCCTTTTAATGGACATGATCAATATATTCCTATACATTTAAATGCAAGAGAGTTCTCCTTAAAAAATGATTCTGGGAGACAGGGCCTTACTATGAAGGTAGGTTAGTTGGCCTGGAACTTGCAATCCTCCTGCTTCAGCCTCCTGGGTGCTAGGATTACATGAATATACAACTCTGCCTGCCTCCCAGGTTCAGATTCACATTATACTTCATATGCTAATCTGAATACAACAGATCATAAAGCATGAACTCTTTTTTCATAAGTCATTACAATCTCTCACTCTGCAAAAAATGATGATCAAGAAGTCAAAAGTAAGACGGGTGATGGTGGTGGCACACGCCTTTAATCCCAGCATTAAGGAGGCAGAGGCAGGAGGATCTCTGTGAGTACAAGGCCAACCTGGTCTACAGAGTGAGTTCCAGGACAGCCAGCGCTACACAAAGAAATTCTGTCTCAAACAAACAACAAACAAACAAGTCAGAAGAATAGCTTGTTTCATAAAACACTTGAACAACACACTGATATAGCAGTCTGCTTCTCATCTAATGACAAGTAATGCAACTCTCAGAATCAGGACAGCCCATTTCACAACCATTTGAAAATGCACTTATTATACAACGTGTTCAATACAGATTCTTAAATTATAAAGATACATTAATCTCAATAAACACTGGGGAGCTTCACTCAACTGAAAGCATTACATTAAAATTTCAAGAATGATCACAGCATCAAACACAACATAATTTTCTACTATATAAATAAAACTTAACACTTGGAAGCTTTGTATCTGACATATTGAAATCTGGCCCAGGCCTTCTCTCTCCAGCTAAAGACACTGTAATAGCCTAATCTCAAACAATTCCAGAAATGATGTTCAAGAACACTGGCAGCAGAGTGATTTCTTAATGGCCAATAGCACATGACTTGGTATCTTATGACCAGCTTGTTAAGGGACCAGCCCCAACTCTCCCCCTGGAAACACTGCTAGCTCTAAGCATTTCTTAAAGTTTAACAGGAAAGGACAGGGATGTCAAAAGGGCTGAGTCTTTCCACAACAAAAATGTAAAACACAACACACCATAAACTATTAACAAGATCACTCATTTCCAGCCCTACAAATGCTATCTAGGCTTTTAAAAAAACTTGAAAAGAAGCTTTTAAAAGTCCAGGGGGTGCGGGTGTGTGTGTGTGTGTGTGTGTGTGTGTGTGTGTGTGACAGAAATGTCCTTCCTTAGTGCACAAATACTGTATTATTAAATAATGCTCCTTTTCCTTAACTTTATAAAGGTCGGTCTTCACTCTGACACGTTCCAACTTACTATTAATATTTCTTATCCAAGCGTGACAATTCAATAGCTCTTTTCTGAACTTGGGTAAGGAGGGGTAAAGTACAAAAGTGCTGCACACGCTTTCTACACTCAAGATCACTCACACTTCAAAGTCTACTATCTCAGATTTTAAGGCCAAACCCAGGCTTGCCTAAACCCGCTAGAGCTGCACACCACCCCACCCCGCCCCAAGCTATTCTGGTGGGGACCTCCGAAACAATATAGTTTGAAAGGTCCATTTAACCGCTCTCGCGTCCAGTACTTCAGACACCACGGTTGCCCAACCCAGATTCCTACACCCCAGACAGCTGCCGCCTTGGGTTCCAAGTAACCAGATGCACCTTGCCTTCCAAACCGGATCGCGGATTGTACACGCTTTCCAAGGTCCTCGGCCAAAGCTGACAAGTTCCTGGGGACTGGGGGTAACGAGGGGGGGGAACAGTTCCAAACGTCTCCTATACCACCCCTGGTCAGACACTCATTCCAGGAGGACCTTTCGACCCCGCACCCCAGCACATTCCGCAGCCCCCGCCCCGGGACAGTGGGTGCCTCCAGTCCAGCCCCACCCCAGGTCCCGAGCGGCTCCCCTCGCCTCCCGGCAGGTGAGTCCCGGCAGCGGGTCCCCGGGCCCCCGCGGGCTGCTCACCTTGCTGAGGACCCCGCAGCGCTCTACAGGCGGCCCGGACTCCGTCTCCGGATCCTCCTCCGAGCCCGACGAGTTCCAGCTCTGGTTATCCGACATGGAGGCGCGACAGGCGAGCAGGAGACCGGCCCCCGCTCCGCGAGCTGCGCCAGTGCAGGAGCCCAGTCCGTGGGGTGAAGGGTCGGGGGATGGCACAGCCAAGAGTACCCGCTCCGGGACGTGAAGGAACAGGAAGAGGGACGGAGCGCGCTCGCTGCGCCGCCGCCGCCGCGCCTGACACCGAGCGGACCGGGGAAGGAGGACGAGCGGCGAAGAAAGCCTGCCCTTCCAGCCGTCAGCCGCCGTGGCCGTGACCCCTGCGCTGCGCCCGGCGCCGCCACCTGAACTCGGCCTCCTAGGTGCCAACCTCAGTCAGGGAGGGAGGAGGGGAGGAAGACGGGAAGAGCCAAGCCAACGGCAGAGACCCAGATCCGCTCACACCTCCGCTACCGCCGCCATCTTCCTGTCGGGCCCACTATTTACCCTCCCTCCCCTTGTCGCTCCCTCCCCTCCGTCCTCCCATCCTCCCTCCACCCCGCCCCGGGCCCCTCCCGGCGGCTCACGACGCTCCCTACCTCCGGCCCTCCCGGGTGACGACGGNGAAGGAGGCGGAGCGGGGACAGGGGAGAGCTTGACAGGGAAGCCGCTGCGCTGCATTCTGGGAAGGCGGCCGCTCGGTTCGCCGCGCAGCCTCCTGGGAGTTGTAGTCGCAATCCTAGGCAACTGGTGGGTGTCCCGGGGCGCGCGGAAGGCTGGTTTCCTGGGGGAACTTTCAGAGGGCCAGTGGTCTTCTTTTGACAGTTGTGTGGCCCTTCCGTCCAGCCGGGCTTCTGATTCCGCCTTGCTTGTTTATGACGATCCCTCGGTCCCTACTGACCAGGACGTGAGAACCCTCAGGTGAGGATTTCGGGTTGTGCGCAGCTGCTTTCCGGAAAGCCCGGGAACATCTTTGCTACTTGCCTGGGCAAGGATGTCAGGGGTTCAGCTGCTTCACTATGGGCTGGAGGTTATGACATCTCCAGTCACAAACTAGAGGTTTTTTTCTCGAAAGCCGCCACTGCTAATCCCGAAGGACTACTGTCTATGTCTTTAGTAATTAGACTTAATACTTGAGGCTTACTGCGGTTGAGGGAAGAATTCTTTGAGACTATTTTCATAAGCGTTTCACATTGTTAAATTTATAGAATTTAGCCCGGGCGGTGGTGGCTCATGCCTTTAATCCCAGAACTCGGGAGGCAGAGACAGGAGGATCTCTGTGAGTTCGAGGCCCGCCTGCCTGGTCTACAAGAGCTAGTTCCAGGACAGACAGGGCTACACAGGGAAACCCTGTCTCGAAAAATAAAACAAACAAACAAAAAATTATAGAATTTTTATATTGTGGAAAGTAATGTTGAGGTTGCTAGAGAACAAATAACGTTGAAAAAGGTTTTTATAAAAAGTGAAATAAATCAGATTATATCCTTAAATTTTTCCCTTAGGTGTGAACAGCGGCTTTCTGAAACTCACGTCAAGGTCTGTTTTCCTCCCCTAAAGACAGGAAAGGCTGGATAGAAATTTTCTATCATAAAGGTTGAAACACAAGTTTTATTGACTAATAAGGAATTAGACAATAGGTGGCTATCAATTTCCTGATAATTCCTAACTTTGAAATTCCTTATTAAAGTGTAGAAAGAATTTCTGTTTGCTACCCAGTTGGAAAAGAGGACATTTGAGTGTGGGGATTAAGGCACAATGGCAAGGAGGAGACTCTGCCTACTGATAGAAAGTGGCTCTGAGAAGTACTTGTGACAGCTTTTATTTCTGTAGATTGGCACCAAATACAGTAGATTCTAAATCTGCTGTCTGTCAGTTACAAATCAGTTTCCTTTGTAAAATAATGGCAGTGCACCATTGAAAGACATTCAGACGAATAAAACCTTGAGTGATAAAGCTTTTAAGAATGCCTTGTCAGCTGCACCGTGAAGCATGCCTTTAATCCCAGCATGTGGCATGCAGAGGCAGGAGGATCTCTGTGAGTTCGAGGCCAGCCTGGTCTACAAAGAGAGTTCCAGAACAGCCAAGGCTGTTACACAGAGAAATTCCTATCTCAAAAAGAAAAAGAAAGAAAGAAAACCTTGTCAAGCTGTTAAAACATAACCCAGGTTATCATTCAATAGAGAGAGCTACTTTGTGAATTACCAAGAGTATGCATTTAGAATGGTTTGCTTTGCTTCCTGAATCTAATGTGGTTGAGATTCTTGTACTAGGTTTTAGAATCATTGCTCTTAAGTAAAATGGCGTGAATATTGAGAAATTCACTTCACAATGCAATTTAGAATCCTAGAAATAGTGTTACATTTAATTCTGGAATTGAGCCTTCTATTGTATTTTAGGCCTCACCTAGGTTTTGAATAATTGTGACCACTAACACCCAGCTCCCACTTACTTAGTTGAAAACTGCTTCATTATATTTAGTATTAATGTATGAGACATTGCCTCGCTACATTGGTCCATTGTACTAAAGGCTAAGTTTAAGTGCAGGAAGATTTTTGTATAATGACTAGAGTGACTAGAGATTTGTGATTTCCATCATTACTGTTGGAGGAAAGAAATAACGGTGCAAGAATGACGTACTTTATTTATTTCATAATAAATATAGATGATAGCTTCCTAGTTGTGTGTCTTACAGAGTGCTTCTCTAATCCTTGTGTAGTGTTCTTTATTTTCATTGGCTTCGTTTTTAGACCCTTATACCATGGAATTTATTTTAAAATACAGAATGAGGTAGGAAATGAATTATTGTTGGTTTTTGTTTGTTTGTTTTGCAAATGGGCATTTATTTGGGCCCAGCATGTTACTGAACAGTCTATTCTTACTCTTGTACAAATATGCTACCTTTATGGCATATAAAAATCCCCATATATAGTCCTGCTCACGGACATCATTCTTTTTCATTGATATATTTATATCTATACCAGTATTTTACTGACTTAATTACTGTTTAGCTTTCATATATAGCTAATAAATTTTTATGATATTCTTTTTTATTTGGATGCTTTTCATATCTTCTCTTCCAAATGAATATAAGGGTAGCTTGTTGAACTGATTAAAAAAATGTGGTTTGATTTGGGGCTAGGAAGATGGCTCAGTCAGTGAAGTTCCTGATGTCCAAGCATGAAGTTTTGAGTTCAGATCCCTAATATCCTCGTAAAAGCCAGGCAAGGCGGTACACATAGTAATTCCAGAACCGTCTGACTAGAGACATATAGAACCCAAGAGCTCACTAGCCTGCCACCCCAGCTGAAATGATGGGTTCCCAGGTTCTGTACGAGACCGTCCTTGTCCTAAAACAAAGTGGAAAGCAATTAAAGAAAATACTCAAAGTTAACCCCTAGCTTATACATTCTCTCTCTCTCTCTCTCTCTCTCTCTCTCTCTCTCTCTCTCTGCCACACATACATATACATGAAATAACAAAGTATGAAGATTTGAATTATAAAGCAATTACATCCTTGCAGTGTTATTTACATTAGCCAGACACCTTAAGTATGCGATCTGACTTTTATCTTAAAAGTCATGTAAGTGGAGCATTGCTGGTCCTAGTGTCCCATAAAGAATAATGAACTTAAGCATGGGGAGGCTGAGTCACTTACCCAATGTCTCATGGCTACTAAGTGGCAGAGTTAAGATTAGAACCCAAGTCTCATTCACTATCAAGCACCTTTTTCTGTGCTTTTTAATATATCACTGGGAGGCAATGGATAAAAAAATGTATTCTATAGATAAGTGCATCCAAGCCACTCTATGAAAATGTGTTCTGTAGATTAGAAATCCAAGCCACTATATGTGTGTGTGTATGTGTGTGTTCTATAGATAAGACAGGAAAGCTGCAATATACAAAAACAATGTTCTATAGATAAGACATCCAAGCCTTATAGATGAAGCACTATGTAGTTCTATAGATAAAACACTCAAGCCACTATATAAGAAATGTGTTCTATAAATAAGGCATCAAAGCCAATATATATAATGTTCTATAGATAAGACATATAAGCCATATATTAAAAAAAAGTTCTGTAGATGAGGCATTTAAGTCACTATATAAAAAAGTGTGTTCTATAGATAAGACATACAAGCCATATATTTAAAAATGTGTTCTATAGATGAGGCATTCAAGCCACTATATTAAAAAAAGTGTTCTATAGATAAGGTATCCAAGCCACTCTATAAACAAAATGTGTTCTATAGATAAGGCATCTAAGCCACTATTAAAAAATGTGTTCTATAGATGAGACATCCTAGCCACTATAAAAATATATGTTCTATAGATAAGGCATCCAAGCCACTATATAAAAAGATGTGATCTATAGATAAGACATACAAGCCACTCTATAAAAAAGTGTGTTCTAAAGATAAGGTATCCAAGCCACTATATATATTGTTTTAAAAGATGTGTTCTATAGATAAGATATCCAAGCCACTATATACTTTTTAAAAAATATGTTCTGTAGATAAGACATCCAAGCCACTATGCTTTTAATTCAGCCAGTGACTCTTAGCATTTCCCGACTGTGTCGTCTGCTGTCTTATTTGCCTAACATCTGTTCTGTAGACTTCATTATTCCCTTCTATTTCTAACATTTCAGATGAAGAACTTAATCACAGAAAAGTTAAATAATTTCCCATAAGTCATAATAAAGATGTATTGGGGGTTTGATCCCAAAATCCAGATTTCAGAGTTCATTCTTACCCCACTTGAGTTTTCCCTCAATTTCCTCTGCTAATTCTTCCACCTCATCTCCCTCTCGTATAAAGTACCACCACCAAAAACTGTGACCAGCTAAAAGTGGAGGGATTTTATAAGAGCCATGATTTTGCCATCTTCAAAATAATGGTGTTAATTTGTGAAATAGAGGTGCTAATCTATGAACCATGGCAGTCTAAAAACCAAGCTGCATGGTGCTCTAATCCTGCTCCCCAAGAGGCTGTTTAGGGGATTGTTAGTTAGAGGCCAAGCCTAGGCTACATGCCAAGACCCTGTCCCACAAAAGCAAACAAACAAATCTAGAGAAGAGATGAACTAAATAGACCATATTAATAGTATATCTATATTGGTAACCCTATTTTCATGACTGGAATAATTATCTCAGTGGTGGTAGTAGCAATCATTCAACTTTCTTCTGTATTATTTTATATGGAAAACACCCCCAAATATCTGCATGGTTGTGAGTGTGGGTATATGTTTATACTAGTTAAAATGTCCTGGCAACTCTTCAAATTCAGTCTTGTAAATTAAATTTAAACTTAGTTATTTGTCTTTTTATCCCACTCCATGTATTTTCTTCTCCATGGTTGAGAGAAATGATAATTGTAGCAGATCTTTCCTCACCCTGTTGATGTCCGATTTTCATTTTGTAGGGGAGACAAGTGCTTTACTTAACCCAAGCTGGCCTAAACATGTTGCTAATTCTCCTGCATCAGTCTCACAAATGCTGGGATTACAAGTGTGAGCCATGGTGTCCGTCCACCTCTCCATTCTTCATGTTATGATGCATAGTAATTAAATCACACCTGCTGTCTACCAAGAAAGGACTATGTGATACATACCCATTTAGAAGCACTAATGTAAAAAAGTTCTGTTTCCTTTCTGGGTTTTTTGTTGTTGTTGTTCGTTTGCTTTTGCTTTGTGTGTTTGTTGCATTTTGTCTGAATCTCTTTGGGGATAGATTTCTACTGGGATTCTGAGTTTACCATGTATGTCGTACTGTGTCTTGAGTTCTCCCTCCTTGCTTCAAGGGTTTCCAGTAGAGAGACAACGGTAGAGTAGTACCTGAACAAGCAATTGTAAGGAGATGGTGGACAGTTATGGTTTCAGAATGAGCCACATGGGAACAGCATTTATTATTATTAACCAGTTGGGTACTGTAATTGCTCTTCTTGAAGGTTCCGTTGACTAGAAGAGGCAGAAATAAATTCAAATTATTTCCAATATGAGAAAATTCAGAGATCTCAGAATCCTCAACTGGTTTTGTGTGTATTGGAAACTTAAAATAAGGTCTTGGTGTTTATCTGTCCACCTCTAGGGCCTCTTGGTATGTTTTATCTGAATTTTTGTGGTCTCATTAGTTTTCTATTCTCAACTTGCAAAGAGAAACAGATAATTGTCTGGCCAATGGTAATAATCAGTATTTCCCAAAAGTATGTTATTCAAGGCTGCTTTCTCTCTCTCTCTCTCTCTCTCTCTCTCTCTCTCTCTCTCTCT
>LOJH01000495.1:5320-33038 GCA_001685095.1 Ellobius talpinus | reverse complement strand
TGTAAGCAACTTCCAAAACTCTAGAATTGACAGAGACATCTTGCTACCTGGATAATCACCCAAAGTTCTTCTGTAACATTGAGGAATCCAATCTTCAGCCTATATGCCCATGCAGTTTTTTCCATGAAGCAGGAAATTTCAAAAACAGTTCTGCCTGTATTGGCAGTTTGTTAGTCACTTTCTTCTGTGTTCTGCAGAATGTCTTACAGACTCTTTCATGAAGCAGGAACCCTGAAGGACTGTCTCACCTTCTTTAGGCAACTTCATCAGTCATTTTTCTGTGGGTCCTGCATATCCAGTTTATACAGCATACCATCAAATAGTCCAAGCAAGAACAGTTTCTTGCCCAAATGGCCAATAAACTCCATAAGGAGCCTCTTTGCTGTCCATATTCCTCTTGAAGTAGATTGGTGCTGCCAGGAGCACATATGTCTCATTGTCATAAAAAGTCATAAGTTCTTAAACATTTTAAATGCCGTATTCTGTTAGTCTTTGGAAGGTTTGAAGAATAACTATCCGTCTGAAATATATCTCTGCACATCTAGAAAACCTAACATGACTACAACTTGACTAGTTTAGATGACTATCTATTAACCTATATTTCTTAATTATACATTTTTAAATGAGCTGAACAAACATAATGCCTTAATCAAGAACAGGAATATAATATGACAAAATTAACCTTAAATTTGTATTAATAAACCAAGATCCATACCAATGCAAAGTATTCATCTCTATGTCATTTCCCCCTTTAAATGAAAACAAACATTTATAAACTATATTTGGGAATTCAGTCAGTAGAGCATGAGACTCTTAGTCTCAGGGTTGTGGGTCTGAGCCCCACATTGGGCACCAATCTGTTGGCAGAAACTACTCATTTGTTTCCCAGCCACCCAGATCTGAAATAATCACACAGAAACTGTATTAATTACAATACTGCTTGACCAATAGCTTGAATACCTTTCTAGCTAGTTCTTATATCTTAAATTAAGCCATTTCTATTATTTTATATTTTACCATGAGGCCCATGGTTTACCAGTACTGGCACATGGGCATCTTTCTCCTCTGACAGCTACATGGAGTCTCTCTGACTCCACCTACTCTCTTTACATCTCTGTTTGGATTTCCAGCCTAGCTTTACTTTACTAAGCCATTGGCTGAAAGCAGCTTCTTTATTAACCAGTGGCAATAAAACATACAGCATACAAAGGGGAATCCCACATCACATCTACCTACATTTTTTTGAGACAGGGTTTCTCTGTGTATCTCTGTCCTGGAACTCATTTTATAGGCCAGACTGGCCTTGAGCTCACTGCCTCTGCCTCCCTGAGTGCTGGGATTAAAGACATGTACCACCACTGCCCAGCTGTACCTACATTTCTAATGATGGAAATTGTAGTTTCAGAAATATAAAGGACTTTCAAGAAACTTGCATGTAACTTATCTTTAGTATTGATAACATTGCAAAGAATAAAATACTTTTGTAAATATACTCACAAACATTATATACAAACACATAAAAAGTAAGTATAGGCATATTAAGGTATCGATTACATGTGTATCTTATCTTTTGTATTGATACACAAAAAGAGTATTTTGCTTCATTTGGCATGCATATCTTCCAAACTTAAAGATTTCCAGTTAGAGTTTGATCTTAACATATAGGGAGGTTCATAATCACCTTAAGCAACCCTGGTTTAGTAATCTATAATGAACTTTAAAGGACTTATAAAGGTTTTTAAGTGATAAACAAACTTTTCCATTAACTAGAACAGCAAATGCAGAACATAAAATTTATCTGATTGAAAGTAGCGTTTTATAATTGATGTTTGATCAATTTATGGTCTCTAATTTTTGCATAAGAATAATCCCACAGCCAAACAGCTGCAGAATTTCTTTTTGCTTATGCTGATATTTCTTTCTCATCATTCCTTTTCCCATGCATGCTGTTGTTTATGGTTATTGTATATTATCCATTACTATTTCCTCTCTTTTGGTCCTCCTGTACGTGCCAGTGACAGTATTGGTGGGAAAATTATAATAAGACATGAGAATTACTAAGTAACTAACTTCTATAACCTGTCATGCTGTTTAAATGACTAGAGAAGAGAAGCATACCTATTGGGTGGTATTTATTGTTTTGTTTTTAATTGTTGTGTTTTGTGTTGGGAATGGAACTCAGAGCCTTATGTGTACAAGGCAGATACTATAATATGGAGCTACATCCTCATCCCCATGTCTCTTCTAAATTCTCATTTCAATCCTGATCCCCGCTTCAGTATTCCAAGAGCCCTGAATCCCTTTTCCAGTTTCCCAAGCCCTTTTATGACTCCTAGCCTTGTGTGGTAGTTTGAATATAATTGCCCCCCATAATCTCATAGGGAGTGGCACTATTAGGAAGTGTGGCTTTGTTGGAGTGGGTATGGCCTCATTGAAGGGAGTGTTGCTGTAGAGGTGGGTTTTGAAGTTTCCTATGCTCAGGATATTTCCCAGTGTCTCAGTTGACTTCCTGTTGCCTGAAAGATGTAGCACTCTCTGCTCCAAGACCACATCTGCCTGTATCTCTCCATTCTCCCCATCATGATAATGAACTGAACCTTTGAAACGCTAAGCCAGCCCCAATTAAATTTTTCTTTATAAGAGTTGTGTGGTCCTGGTGTCTCTTCACAGCAATGAAAGCCCTAAGACTCCTTGTTCTCAATCTAGTGTCCATACCCTTACCCCAAATATCAGTGTCATATTTCTATTTCCTAAGATAAATTATGATACTAAATAGTTAGTAGTATTGAGATACAGAGATGGACATTTTAAATAGACATTTCCAATATTTACCTTGCTTGCTTTTTCTTTATCTAACTATCCACAATCCATTTAGATTGATGGATTCCTTATTAACATCTATTATTAGTATTGCTATTATTATCATCATCATAATCATCACTATATGCTTATATTGCCATGTGTTACTCTATTGCTCTGAACTGTTTATATTGTTTACAAAAACAGTCAAACTTTTTTTGGTTTTGAGGGTCTTACTGTGTAGCCCAGCCTCGCTTTGAACCTGCCTTCTCTCTGCTCGGTCTCCCAGGTGTTGGGATTATAGGAGCATGCCACCAGTCCTTGGCATGTTGCTTTAATCATTTTTTGGGTTGGGTTTTTTTTGAGACAGTTTCTCTGTGGACAAGGCTGACCTTGAATTCACAGAGATCCACCTGCCTCTGCCTTTCAAGTGCTGGTGGGGTAAATCATGCACCACCACAGCCTGACTAGTTGCTTTCATCTTTAAGGTGACTTTCTATCTATTTTGGACTTCTTCTGTGTTGATTTTTGTGAGAGTGACTTTCTGAGAGAGCTGTACTTGGAAGTAGATGGGGAAAATCATTGATATGGGTGCTTATTCCTACCGTACAGCATTGCATACAATTTGTCCCCGGAGAAAATGCTGACATCTATTACAGATGTGCAGTGATAGGCAGAGGACAAGTTTTGAAAGTCACTTCTCCTTCCACGGTGGCATTCAGGTGTCAAACTTAAATCATCAGGCTAGTATGCAAGTACTTTTACCCACTGAACCATCTCACTGGCTCCGTCCACACATTCCTAAGGAATTTGGAGGCTAAAAGAAATGAAGGTCATGGGGGGTGGCAGAATGTAGTGCCGTGGAAACCCCCTGGAAGTGGGTGAAAGGAAACTGCAATCGGATATAATGTATGAGAGAATAAAAATAATAATTAAAAAAGAAAGGGCAATCACTATGAGCTGTCTGTTCTCTGCTGTTAGTGGTAGGACATGTGTGAAGTTAAAGGAGAGCTGCATTTTAGTGAGACTAGAGGACACTCATGGGCTATGAAGACACTATGACTTCATTCGAAAAGTGTCATGTTGTTACTGCGTTTGGCACCTCTGCCATACTCTGATAGCACTACAGTAGAGAACCAAAATCAATATCTAGGTTAGACTGAAAGTAGCTTGAGAGCTCTCTGCAAGAGGGAATGGTGAAAGGGACAGGAAAATAAGTTTGTGTAATAACGTCTTGAATTTAGTAGATTTTTTCTTCCAGTAACATGGAGTGTAACATAATAACTTAGTTTCTCATTAACAATATGACCCTGTCCCATGATCCAGTCTTTATATGTAATTTTATATTTGAATAATAATTTTACAGATTGTAAAATTAAATATTGTAGCAACACAGTATCAGAAAAGGTACTATAACCTTTTTTATCCTCGCCTAAGGACATATGTACACATCCCTTAAAATTTGTGTACCTTACTATATATCTCAAATAAAATAGAATGTGTCCACTCAGCATTTCTTTTTATGGACAGATTTTATTTTTTAATTTAATTATTTTATTATCTATCTCTGTAGTGTGTGTGTGTGTGTTTGTGTGTTTCTAAGCAGGGTTTTCCTGTACAGCTCTGACTATCCTAGAACCTACTCTGTAGACCAAGCTGGCCTTGATCTCAGAGGTCCACCTGCCTCTGCCTCCCAAGTGCTGGGATTACAAGTATCTACCTTTACCACCCAGGTGAACAGATATTTTTGCTGCCATGATCTAGTAGCAAAGAACTTGTCAACCTCTCTCTTCCTGCCTACAGTCAACAATCAGAAACCATGAACTTCTGTAAAATACAAATTTACTTACTGGAGAGAGAGCTCAGCCAGTAAATTGAGTTTGATCCTAAGAATCAATGTTTAAAAACAAAATAGCATCACACACTTTTAATACTAGCAGTGGAGAGTGAAAATTGGAGATCCCTGGAGATCCCTGGCTAGCCAACCTGTCCTACTTGGTGAGTTCCAGGCCATTGAGAGAGCTTGTCTCAAAAGAAAGGTAGATAAGGCTTGGGAGATGGCTCAGTCAGTAAAATGTTTCCTTAACAAACACAAGAACCTGAGTTCATATCCCAGAACCTATGTGAACAGCCAAGCACAGTGATCTGTTCCTGTAATCCAGTGATAATGAGATGAAATTCCTGGAAGCTTGGTGGCCAGTTGAGTCTTAGCTACTTGGCTGACATTTAGGCCAGCCAGAAATCCTTTCTAAGCAAATGTTGGAAGTTGCCTGAGGAGAGATTGTTCTCAGACCTCTACATACACAACCACGTCCACGCAAAGGTGGATGGTGCCTGAGGAAAGACACCCGAGGTAGTCTTTGTCTCCATGTGCTCATGCATATACATCTGTACACACAAACGTGCACGCACACACACATATACACTATAACTTTAACTTTTCATACTTTTAAATTTTCCTGAGTTTACTTCTGAGTTAAACATTTTCATTGTTACAGAGCCCAGAAACCTTTGAAAAGCATGCAGCTCCTTAGCAAAATAGAAATGCATGAGCTGGGCTTGGGAGTTTATTTTGATTGACACTTTATTTAATATGCTTCAGAGTATTTCTCATTGTATATTAACGAATATAGATTTCCTGGACTCAAGGACACATCTGTAATCTCAGCACTCGTGAAGGAGGATCCTAAATTGAAGGACAGCATGGGCTGCAGTAGGGTGAGATGGAAGGAAGATAGTTTCAGTTGTATCTCAGTAGGGGTAAGTAGGTAGAGTGGATATTTTAACAGGCGTCTGTCCCATTCTTCCTCTCTGGGACAGACGAATGAATAGGCTAAGGGCAATCAGAGAGTGTGTGAATCACGTGTGGGGTACACTTGTAATCCCACCCGCCACAAGTAAAGGGCTGTTTAGGCTGCATAGCAAGAAAACGGCATTTAATTGGGAGCATACATTCAGTTTCTGAGGGTTAAGTCAATAACCATCGTGGTGAGAAGCATGGCAAGGTTAGTCAGTGGTCATTATGGTGAGAAGCATGGCAGGAGACAGACAGGCATGGCACTGCTGGAGCAGTAGCTGAGGACTTACATCTGATCTGCAAGCTGCAGACAGAGAGGGGGAGATTGAGAAAGAGAGTGAGAGAGACTGGGCCTGATAGAAGCTTTTAAAACCTCAAAATCCATCCCCAGTGACACACCTCCTCCAGAAAGGTCACACCAACCTAATTCTTCCTAAACAGTCAAACACTTGAGAGCCTGACATTCAAATATATCAGCCCATGTGGGCCATTCTCATTTAAACCACAGCAGTCCCCCAAAAGCGGACTCCTGCCTGTGGTGAAAACTTGAGTTTTCTTTTGATGCATACTCTTAGTTTAGAAACTACAGGGCCTCGTTATTTGTGTCAGTTACAAAGATTTAAAAAATGAACTCAGAATGCCAAGTGTTTTGCATTTGAGCACACGGTGTTGCATCTGTGTTTTCATCCCCATTATATAAAAACTCTGGGCATATGGTTCTATTTATAAGTGTGTAAAATAGTTTGAGAGAAACGTGGAAAAATAGTAATCTGCTAATATCTTGGGGTTGTGACTTATAAGAATCTTTAAAGTTTAAAATATAATTTACAATAAGTAAAAATGAAAATGGAATTTTAAAATCAGTCATGTATTAATAATTATCAATTATTTGTTAACTTGAAGACTTAAATTTAGAATAATATTAATTCATTGTGTTTTAAGTTAGAAGGTAAAAAGAATAATTACAGTCTAAAATTTTGTGCTAGATATTTAATCTGTTGATGAAAACATGAAATATTTGAGCATTTGAGAGTTGTAAAAATAATAGTCTAACATAAGTTAAGGTTTCTCTATATGGGTTTGATTCTTCACAGTATACTGAACATGAGAATAAGCTCACCCAGGAGCCTCCTATAACTCCCCTTTCCTTTCATATCTCTGTCCCTCTGTCCCTTCCTGCTCTCTGCCCCTGTGGTTAGGGTATTCTTCCTGCTTGCCAGTATGTTCATTCCAGATTCCTTTGGTCAATATGCTAGTACTCATGGTATTGTTTGCTTTTGCACGCCTTTTAGAAGAAGCCCCCATCCTAAAACCTTTTTGCTAGAATTCCTTTGAAAAATTGCCAGTTTCCATCCTTATTACTGCCAAAACACAGGGGTCACTTGGTGTTTTTAAGTGGTGGTGTGAATAGTCAACAGTAGAATTAGACTGGGAAGAATTTGAAGATTTTCAGAGAAAATGCTTTTAAACCACTGCACCAAACCACAGGAACCAAGAAGTCTTTCCTTTGAGCCGTGCATCTCTTCTGTGTCTGTTTTACTGAAGCAGGTTGTACTTTAATTAGCACACTGAGAATTGTGTATTTCTTATTGGCTTCTTGATGAACCAAACTATTCTGTAATTTCAGGCTATAAAAATATTGACCATTTTTCTTTTCATTATTGCAGTTATATCCATTCATCTGGTTTATTTTATCTGTAATGATGCTTAGTATCATAGTACAAATTCTAATTTGAGTATAAACAAAATTCATCTATGTAACCCCAACTGGCCTGGCACTTTCAATTCTCCTGCTTCAGCCTCCCAAGTGATGGGATTATAGGCCTGCATCAGTGTACCAAGACTCTACCCCTGCAGTGGAGCTGCCATCAGAAGTCAGAGCATTAAAAATTCTTTCTGAAATAACGAAAATAATTGTTATTCTTGCTAGCACCCAAGATGAAAGCAACATTGTTATGAAAGGCTTTAAATTATGTACATAAGGGGCTGGAGAGATGGCTCAGAGGTTAAGAGCACTGACTGCTCTTCCGAAGGTCNTCTTCTGGCCTGCAGGCATACATGGAGGCTGAACACTGTGTACATAATAAATAATTAAACAAATAAATAAATAAATAGAGCTTTGAAAATAAATAAATAAATTATATACATAAGTTACTATCACTGTTGTAGGTACCTGACTGCTGTCCACCTAGCCATTTGTTTGCAGCATAAGTGAACCCCAATTTGGAGGGAACTGTGATGGCAAAGAAGCTTCATTAGAGTTGAATACGGAGACTTGGATGCCATCTCAATTCTTCAACTTACCAGCAGGGTTATGATGAATAATTCACTTAATTTTGCTTAATTTTCTTTTAATTTTTGAATTTTTTGTAGCTTTTCTTCTTAATATATAACCAAAGAGAATAATTCTAAGAATAACTAAATTTGTTGTGCATGTTGCTATATAGTTTTGTGTGTGTATATTTTTGAATAAAACTTTAAAAAATGTATTATGTGTGTGTCTGTATGAGAGAGAAAGTGTGTGTGTGTGTGTGCATGCATATGTAAAACTGGTGCAAACATGCCACAGGGTGTGTGGAGATAACAGAACAACTTTTGGTTCTCTGCCTTCACTGTGGGAACTGGGGACTCCACTCAGTCTGTCAGGTTACATGACAAGCATTTTGTCCACTGAGCTGCACTGCCAGCTCTTGAGTATGGCTTTTGTACAGACAGGTCTTTGTTGCTGGGCTTAAGTGGTCCTCCTGCCTGAACCTTGTGAGGTTTTTCTTAGTTTAAAAAGTGGTGTAGTCATTTCCTGGGTGTGAATAGATTTTTTTCCCTGTATTTTTGCTTCCTGAATTGAGCTCTATTATATAGTCGGTAGTAATTGCAACTGAACTTGGCATGTATAATAGAGAGGTGTTATTTTATATTTGTTCTCTATACAATAGATAAAAATACAAGGTTTAACAAGAGCACTGAAGTTCATATAAGAAACACTACTACAGCTAAAATCACATACTGAACTCACATAGTGAGGTGACCTCAAAACCTCACTCTCACTAATAAACAGGTCATCCAGACAAAAATTAAACAAATAAATGCTGGAGCTAATAATATCATGAATCAAACAGGCCTAGCAGATATTTACAGAATATTTCACACAAACAAAAAGAATATACTTTCTTCTAAGAAGCTCGTGGAACTTTCTCCAAAACTATGTACTGGTAAACAAAGCAAATCTCAACAAATATAAGAAAATCGAAATAACATCCTGTACCCTATCTGACCACCATGGGTTAAAGCTGGATTTCTACAACAACAGAACGCTTACAAACTCACAGACACTAGGCAACTCACTATTGAATGAAAAATGGGTCAAGACAGAAATCAAGAAGGAAATTAAAAACTTTTTAGAATTGAATGAAAACAAGAACACAATACTCTTTCCTATGGGACACAATAAAGGCAGTTCTGAGAGACAAGTCGATAGCACTAAGTGTCTACATCAAAAAATTGGAGAGATCGAATATTAGTAACTTAGCAGCACTCCTGAAAGCTCTAGGGGATATAAAAGGAAGGAATAAATAACCAAAAGGAGAAATAATTAAACTAAGGATGAAATCAATGAAATGGAAGCAAAAAAAATAGAGTCTCAATGGAAGGAAGAGTTGCTTCTTTGAGCAATCAGTAAGATTGACAAACCCTTAGTCAAATTAACTAACAAATGGAAAGAGAAGATTCAAATTCATATACTTAGAGACAGAAAGGGGGATATGACAACAAACATTGATGAAATCCAGAAAATAATGACATACTTTAAAAATCTGTAATCTACTAAACTAGGAAGCCTATAAGAAATGGATGAATTTCTTGACATATATGACCTACCAAAATTAAATCAAGATCAGATAAGCAATTTAAACAGACCCATAACTCCTGGTGAAAGAGAAGCAGTAATTAAAAGTCTTCTGACCCAAAAAGCTCAGGGTCAGAGGGATTCTGTGCAGAATTCTACTAGACTTTCAAAGAAGAATTAGCACCAATATTCCTCAAATTATTCCACAAAATACAAATGGAAGGGATGTGAGGTGACACTTATCCCAAAACCTAAGCTATACAAAGACCCAACAAAGAAAGAGAATTACAAACCAATATCCCTTATGAACATAGGTCTAAAAATTATCAACAAAATACTTACAAACCAAATCCAAAAATACATCAGAAATATTATCTGCTATGATCAACTTGGCTTCAATCCCAGAGAGGCAGGGATAGTTCAAGACATATAAATCAATAAATGTAATGTACCACATAGGGTAAAGAACAAAAACCATATCATCATTTCATTAGATGCAGAAAGATGGATTTTTGACAAAAATCCATCATTGCTTTATGATAAAAGCCCTGGAGAAACTAGGGATACAAGGGACATGCCTCAACATAATAAAGGCAATTTACAGCAATTCCACAGCCAATGCCAACCTAAGCAGAAGCATTTGCACTGAAATCAGGAACATGATAAAACTGTCCATTCTTTGCATACCTAGTCAGTATAGTATTTGACATTTTAGCTAGAGTAATAAGACAACTGAAGGAGATCAAGGGGATACAAATAGACAAAGAAGTCAGTGTTTTATTTGCAGATGATATGACTCTTTACATAAAGGGCCCTAAAGACTCCATTAAGAACCTTCCATGCTGATAAACACACAAAAATCGGTAGCTTTCCTATATATAACTGACAAACTGAGAAAATAGGGAAAGAATACCTTTCACAATAGCCTCAAAAAAATACCCTGGGCTAACTAACCAAGCAAGATGTGGATAATAAAAACTTTAAGACATTGAGGAAATAGATTAGATATCAGAAGATAAGAAGATTTCTCGTGCTCATGGGGTAGTATTAATATAGTGACAATGGCCATCCTACCCAAGGCAATCTGCAGATTTAACACAGTCCCCATCAAAATTCTGCTTTCTTCACAGAAATTGAAAGAGCAATTTTTAGTTTCATATAGAAGCTCGAAAAAGTACAGGATAGCTAAAATAATAAAACAATTAATAAGAGATTAAGAAAAGAACTTCTGGAAATAATCACATCCCCAATCTCAAATAGCAGTACATAGCTATAGTAATAAAAACATCATGGCATTGGCACAAAAACAGACATTTGATCAATGGAATTGAATTAAAGACCCAGACTAAGTCCACACACACTTATGAATACCTGATTGATTAAAAAAAAAAGAAACCAGGAATGCACATTAGAAAAAAAGACAGCCAACATATGGTGCTGGTCAAACTAGATGGCTGCATGTAGAAGAATACAAATAGACCCTGAACAAAACGACTCCAAATGGATTAAGGACCTTGGCGTAAGGCCCTAATTCTCATGTGAGAGGTGGGGAATAGTGTTGTCTCATTGGCAAAGGAAAACACTTTCTTAACAAAATACTAGTAGCACAGGCACTAATACCAACAATAAATGGGACATCATAAAACTTAAAAGGTTTTGTATGACCAAGGACACCATCAATTAGGCAATTATATGTCTCAGTGTATGTGTGTATGTATGAATGTATATATATATATACACTTATATATGTGCATATCTATCACAATTTAAAAAAATGGGTACAGAACTAAACATAGGTCTCAATATGAAAACAAATGTTTGAGAAACACTTAAAGAAATGTTCAACATCCTAAGTCATCAGAGAAATGCAAATCAAAACTAGTTTGAGATTTCATCTTACACCAGTCACAGTGGACAAGATCGATAAAACAAATGACAGCTTATGCTAGTGAGGGTATGAGGAAAGGAGAACCCTTATTTGTTGCTGGTGGGAGTGCAAACTTGTACAGCCACTATGGAAATCAGTGTGGTGGTTCCTCAGGAAGATTGGGATAGTTCTACTTCAGGAGCCAGCTACATTACTCTTGGGCAGATACCCAAAGTCCTTCTGTATCCTACTACAGAGATACTTGTTCATTGCTGCTCTAGTCATAATAACCCAAAATTTACAATAGCTTAGCTGTCCATCCACTGATAAATGGATAACAAAATGTGGTACATTTATGTGATTGACTATTATTCAGCTGTTTTAAAAAGTTTATTAAATTTGCATATAAATGGATGAAACTAGAAAAATATTCTGAATGAGGTAACCCAGACCCAAAGAGATAATATTGTATATTTTCTCTTATATAGGGTTGTTAGCTTTTAAGCTTTAATGTGTGTTCTACAATCTATATAGCCACAGAGATTAGGCACCTAGTGAGGGTCTCCCAAGGAAGGGCATGTAAGAGATATTGTTTTGAAGAGACAGTGGTGAGACTGGAGTGGGAGGACTAAATGGGGAGAGAAAAGAAGAGAGGGGTGAGGGAGAGAATGTGGGGAAGTATAGCTAACACTTTGAGCCATTTGAAGGGCTATATGGGAATCTACCACTATAGAAGCTTCTTAAAATATATACATATATGAAAGAAATCTAAATGGAATTGTCAAATAATAGAGAGACAATGCCCCAACTAGATATCTTATGCCACCAAGTAAAGTCTCCAGTGCCAGGAATGTGTTATATCTATTTGAGTCTTTGGCCAAAGTGGCACCAAGGAAATTCCCAAACATCTCAGACTATTGCCAAAGCTATTGGTTGCTCTCCAAAAACTAATAATAAGGCCCCATTGCTGATACAGCACTTATATAATTCATCAAACATGGAGAAGTAGAGCTGGTGCATAACTAGAGGTTTCACCCCAAAGACTGGTATTTATGGTACTGGAGAGTACTCTTAAATGCCACCAGAGGAGAAAGGTAACTATCAACCCAGCTGCTAACCCTGCAATCTGCAACAATGATCTTTCAGCAAGATATGCTGGTGCAATAGTGGCATAAACATTGTAGGAGTAACCAACCACTCTGATTGGATTTAAGCACATTCCATGAGATAAAGCCCATATCTGACACTGCTATGGTGTCTGAGAGCCCTAGACTAGAAAGGCCATGGGAAAACCTAATACTGTTATTCTTCTAAAGCAGTGTTTTTTAACCTTCTTAATGAGACCCTTTAATACAGTTCCACATGTTGTGGTGATCCCCCAACCATAAAATTATTTTTTGTTTCTACTTCATAACTATAATTTTGCTACCATTATGAGCCGTAAATATCTGTTTTCCAGTAGTCTTACATGGCCCATGTGAAAGGGTCATTCAACCCCCAAAGGGCTTGTGATCCAAAGATTGAGAATCACTGTTCTAGGATTCTGCTATACCTATAAGTCAGTCCCTGATTCAGCCATCATCCGAGGAACAACTTCTTGCAATGGGTGGGAACTTATACCTAAACATCTAGAATTATAACTGGACAAATGCAGAGAGTGAGAGATTTTGGAATACTCATTCCTATATGGATGTCTTCATCAGACCATCACCTCAGGGCTTAGGGAACTATGTAAAAGGAGAAGCAGAAAGACTGTAAGAGCTAGAGAGGATGGGTGACTTAAAGCAAACAGTATCCTCCAAACAGGACAGATTCACATGTAATTCACAGAGCTGTGGCAGCATGCACAGTACTAGCACAGGTCCAAGGTAGAGGCGTCCCACTGCTGAGAAGGGGAAGTGTACATGAACTCCCAACCCTAGCCAAGAAGCTATCTGTATTTGGAATCTTCTTGCAACTGAAAAATTGTTTTTCTCCAATGAAGCCTCACTGCGTCTATTAACTATACTTCAGGGCAGGCTCCATACCCAGCGGTAGGTATGCAACCCAAAATGAACTCAATAGGATTTTTATAGATTTTCTGTCTTAAATTGCTTCGGTTGGTATTTTTTGTCTTATTGGTCTTTCTCTTGTATATTTTGGTTTCCATTTGTATGGGTTTGTGCGCATGTATGTGTTTCCTAGTTTTTGTTCATGGTTTATTTTTTGTTTGCTTGTTTGTTTTTTAAAGAAAGAATGAAAGGGTGTAGATTTGAGTGGGTGGAGAGGATATAAAAAATTCAATAGGAAGAAAATACCCATGAGGTTTGGACTTGGATATGTTTTTAACAAACGTGTAGCTGTTGTCTAAGAAACTTAAGTTAGTAGATGTGTTCTGAGACTCAGGCTTCTCTTTTCATATTTGGAGTAGTAACATCTGTCTTTTATGGGTATTTAGCATGTGAATATAGGGCAGCAAACATGCTGACTAGCACGAAAATGCAGGAAAAGTTCATTCCCTTTGTCTCCAGAAAGATAGTAAGTAAGCTTAGGACAATAATGGCAAAAATTTGAGTAGTAATTTTTCTTTTTCTTTTATTTCTTTCTTTATTATTATTTTTGGGTTTTTTTTGTTTGTTTGTTTGGTTTGGTTTGGTTTGGTTTTGGTTTCCGGTTTTTCAAGACCAGATTCTCTGTGTAGCCCTGGGTGTTCTGGAACTTGCTCAGTAGACCAGGCTGGCCTCAAAATCACAGAGATCCACCTGCCTCTGCCTCCTGAGTACTGGAATTAAAGATGTGTGCCACCACTGCCTAACTGAGTAGCAATTTTTCAAGATCCAAGAAATGTTTTTTTTTTTCAGACGAGGTTGCATATTATAGCCCAAACCAGCCTCAAATTCATTGTATAGCTGGAGATGACCTAGAACTTCTGCTCCCTCTTCCCTGCCTCCCCAGTGGTGCCCTGCTGGGAGGATCAAGCCTATGCTGTGAAGTACTCTACTAACAGTTATTTCTAGCCCTTTTGTGGTCACTTAAAAACAGTGCTTATTTTCTATGTCTTTGCAGCTAATACAGAAGAAATCGCCTTGTTTACGTCATGGATAACACAAAGGAAAAGAATAATTACAAAGATGATCTTCTGCTTAGGATGGGACTAAATGATAATAAAGCAGGAATGGAAGGACTGGATAAAGAGAAAATTAACAAAATTATAATGGATGCCACAAAGGTATGTTCTTGCTTCTTTCAGTATCTATGATTTATTTTTTTAAAGATTTATTTATTTATGTACTTTATGTATATGGGTCTGTTGTCTGCTTGTACATTTGCAAACCAGGAGAGAGCTTTGGATCCCATGGGACTATAGTTATAAGTAGTTGTGAGTCACCATGTAGGTGCTGGGAATTGAACTCAGAACCTCTGGAAGAGCAGCCAGTGCTCTTAACCTCTAATTGATCCTCCAGCACCCAGTATCTATGATTTAGTTAGTATTAAAAGAAAATCATTAGTTTTTGGTTTACTATCATTTTTATTAATTAAAATGTTTTAATATACCATTAAGCTATGAAATATATAAATGCTTTTCAAATCTGTTTTGCTTGTTATGAAGCTTTCTACTTTGAATTTATATAAAAGTTATAAATTAAAATAAAATTCAATAAAATTTTATGCATATAAAAGCAAAAGAATGCACATGTTTTATCTTTTTATCTCTTGTAAATGACTATTAATAATTGGATGAAGATTTATACTTGCATATATGATATAGTTTATTGATCTAATCAGAATTGTTACTGATTGATATATAAGCCATTCCTAATCTTTTATTTTATTTATTATCTTGTTTATGTATTTATTTTGAGGCAGGGTCTCACTATATAGCCCTGGCTGTCCTGGTTCTCATTATGTAAACTAGGTTGGCCTTGAATTGACGGAGATCTGCCTGCCTATGCTGAAATTAAAGGTGTATGCCACCATGTCCTGCTTACATTTACTAATTTTTTTATGGTTTTCCCAAACAGGGTTTCTCTGTGTTGTCCTTGCTGTTCTGAAAGTCACTTTGTGGATCAGGCTAGTCTTTAACTCAGATATCCAGTTACCGCTGCCTCCTGAGTGCTGGGATTAAAGGCATGTCCCACCACCATCTGGCTACATTTACTAATCTTATGTGTGATAACTATAAAAGAGATATCTAGAAGTAGAATTGCTCTTCAAAATATAGAATATATATATAATTTTGTGAGTTGCTAAATTATTCCCCATAGCCACTTTGTCAATTTATATCTCTTCCTCTATTATATGAGCTTATTTATTACCATGTCAAAACTGCACCAAAAGACTGTTTCTGAATGTTTTGATTCGCCAAGTTGAGGTAACTGTGTAGTACTAACAACTCAATCAAAAAATGGTCAGAAGATATGAATAGGCTGTTGTAGAATATTATTTGAAGACATGTTGCATTTGTTTTGTTTATGATGTGGAATATTTGTTTAATGATGCAAAGATGTGTTGCATTTGTTTAACTCTGTGAAGCTGTGTTACTTTGCCTATTTAAAACACCTGATTGGTCTAATAAAGAGCTGAATGGCCATTAGCAAGGCAGGAGAAAGGAAAGGTGGCTCAGGCAGGCAGAGAGAATAAATGGAAGGAGAAATCTAGGAGGGGCAAGAGAAGTTCGAGGAGCGCAAAAAAAAAAAAAGGAGAAAAAGACTCCAAGGGTCAGCTCCCCAGCTACACAGTAAGCCACAGAGTAAGAAGTAAAAAGAAAGGTATACAGAAATAGGGAAAGATAAAAGCTCAGAGACAAAAGATAGATGGGAAAATTTAAGTTAAGAAAAGCTGACTAGAAACAAGGCAAGCTAAGGCCAGGTAAATAAGAATAAGACCCTGTGTGTATTTGTTTGGTAGCTGGGTGGCGCCTCCCCGTCCCCACCCCCACAAAGAGCCAAAGAACCAAAAAATAAAAAAACAACCAACAACAATAGGCATTTAAGTGAAGAAGATGTATATATGTCTCAAACATGAAAAGATACTCATCATTATTAGTCACTTAGGAAATACAACTTAAAAAACCCAGGAATATGTCATTTATGTTATTATTGGCCAGAATAGCTATAATAAATAATATAATCAAGAGTGTTGGTAGAGATATGGGGAAGTTGGAGCCTTTATATGCAGTAACAGAGTAATCATTCAGTCAGTTACTCCAAGGGTTAAGCATGCATTACCATAGATCCAGAAATACCCTCATAAATGCATATGTATAGGAATGGCAGTGTATATTCATGCTAAACTATGTATAAGTCTGTAGCAGCATTTTTCATGAGAGCCACGTGTAGAACTAACTTAATGCCTGCGTCCTGATCAATTGATCACCACTGTGTTCTGTAGTGAATAACAGATGGTTCAGTGTCTTACATTGTGCTCTTTAATGACTTCCTACTAAAGTTATGAAGGAGACTTGTGAGGGAGATAACCAAGGAACTAGCTGGCAGAGCTGAGATATGCCCCATGGACCCTCCACAAGTGACATTTTTTTATTGTTTTCGTTTTGAATCCAAATCTTAACTCAATTTTTTGTAGTATTGTCTCACAAAAATTATATGGTTTAGGGGTGTGGGGGGGGTGTACATGCAAGCGCGTGATGTTGGTGGTGAATCTAGGGCCTCGTGCATTCTAGGAAAGCCCTCTTTACAGATAAGGAAACTGACACAGAAGGGTGAAGTAGCTTTCAGATGGCAGTGTGACTCCAGTGTCACCCTCTTGACCACGAAGTCACTGCAGTGGCCCTTTCCTTATGACACTTCCCTTCTGCTTCATTTTCTCTGTAGGGGTCCAGATTTTATGGAAATGAGCTCAAGAAGGAAAAGCAAGTCAATCAACGGATTGCCAATATGATGCAACAAAAAGCTCAAATTACCAACCAGCAACTAAGGAAAGCACAGTTAGAGGTATTTATTGAGTTGCTGGGGTGAGGTTGGTAGAATGGGGTTGACAACAACTGCAGACAGGGGAAAAGGAAGTGTTGGTTGAGTGACTAGGCATGTGTAGTCAGCAGGTACACATGCTCTGCTAAGCTTCGCTCTACACCTTTCCCTGCGTAGAGTCGACGCTGTCCTAATTAACTTGTCTGGCTTCAGAGGATATAGTTAGCAGAATTAGGATTTGACCCATAGCTTATGTTGTATATGTGTGCTTTGCACTAGACAAAGCTATTAAACAAATAGGACTAATTTGCCACAGTGGAACTGAGTGGGGAGTTAATTCTTTAAATTAGAGTAACCATGTTTTAGTAAAATAAAAAGTTATACTACAAGTGAAATACTAAATGAACATAAAATTTTTGAAGGAAACAATATTTCTAAAAACCTAGAGGTTTTTGTGTTCTCCGGAACTTGGATGGAATAAATAATTCAAAGTTCTCAAAGCTACTGGAAGTTATTTCTGTAGAAAAGTTTGGAAAGAACCAAGGTTTGGGACACCCCCTGGAAGATTGACAGCTCCAGGCAGTCATGTTTCTCCTGGTCAGACTAAAGTTATACACAGGTGAGTATTTTCTGTTCAAATCTGACCCGATTTTCACAAAGCACTGAACATAGGGAAGCACTCTCTACAGATAAGGAATTGACGCAGGAAGGTGAAGTAATTTTCAGATTACTCAGCACTGAGCATTGTAATAAATTGCAATATCAATCTGACATGCTGCAAAATCTTTATCTTACAATGGAGTTCAGAGATCATGAAGTTCCTTTACTGAACCATATCATTTTTTCATAAACACTTTTCCAGAATATTATTTTAACTTGACTTTTATTGTTGGTATAGTTATTTTCATAAAACATATTAGTTTACATTTTCAATGTATGTGTTACTTTCTTCAAATGCTTGCTCTAAACTAGACTTCCTTAATTTTGTTACATTTTTCAGTTTTGCTATGTATATAATCTCTCCAACAGATTCCACGGTTGTTTTAATTCACCTTCTGTTATATCAGAGAAGAAACTCCTCTCACACAGCACTCATCCTCTCATTACGGGAATATGCTCTTTTATTCTCTTTGTTAGGATACAGGTTAAGTAGGCGGCATAAGAAAACCAAAATTACAGTTTCTTTCTTATAATAAAAAGTAATCACTTGTTACATACTTTTCCTATGGAGATAGGAACAAACATATATTTATCCAAGATAAGCACTGATGTCAGACCAAATAACAATGCCATAAAAGTCTGGGTTAGTGAACAAGTAAGTTTATTGGACTTACTTACAGGGAGAATGTGTGAGTTACTTATAGGAAGATGAATAACTCAAAACCAGCTCATCACTAAACCGTCACAGCCCAGCATCGGTGATGAGCTCCTAAGATCTGCATGGATGGAGTCCCTTCTGCAGCTAACCTTCTACCTCCTATGTAGACTATCACCTCTCATGACCACAGGTAGAGGGACAGGAGTGTGTGCAGAGGGGAACCAGGCACACAGGAAGGAGTGAATGATTGTAATCTCAGATGAGGTCCAGTCACCCTTGCCCCACTCTTCCTAGGAGGGAATGTTAGTAGGCTGGGTCTTGTGTGGGTCTCTTGCCTGAAGTCACAGTTGTTCTGACTTCAGGGTAATACTGGCCAGGCCAGGCCTGGAGTTCCACAGCATCCCTGTCTCTGATTACCATAGTAATTTCAGACATAGATTTTTCTTAAATCATACTATTCCATCATCTCCTGGTATTATAATTACTGATCTGACAAAAGTATCCCATGTTCCATTTCCTGGTGAGGAAGAAATAGTGTTGGGTAGATTAAAAGCAAATAATTCACTGTTAAACAAGTAAGAAAGAAGTTGCAAACAGTATTTAAACTCACATTCTTTTGGCAGCAACTCTAGTTACATGGCCACACATAACTATGCTCTCTAGCTGGGTGGTCATCTGCCCAGCCTTTCTGTTTAACAGAAAGAAGTGGGAATATGTTTGGAGGTTCAGCTAGCAGTCTAATGCTGTCCCCTTCCGTAGTTCTGGAGTTTATATCTATTTCTCTTTGTTTATGAGATCTTATGTATTAAGGATTTTTTTCCTCACTATATGTCCTAGTTCTATTTTCAATATATCTTTTATTTTTTTAGTTTGACCACATACTTTGAAGCTTATATGGTCAAATTCAGCATTGTTTCTTGTAAGGCTTAGTTTTTAGAGCTGTTTAAGGTTTGTAACAAAACTGAACAAAAAGTAAAGATTCCCCTACCCTCACATAGGCGAACCTCTAACCAAGCATTATCTCCCACGAGTGACTACATTTGTTGCTATTAATGCACCTACTATGGCATAGTATTATCATGCAAAATCAATAAGTCAATACTGATGTTTTATGCTTATAGGTGTAGACAAGTTTATAATAGTATATATCCACCATTACAGTATCACACAGAGTATGAGTTATTGCTGTAAAAACCTTTGTGATCTATTTATTCATCCTTCCCTCCCTACTAATCCCTGGCAAGCACTGATCTTTTCACTCTGTCCCAAGTTCCACCCTTGCCAGAAGGCCATGGAATTGGAATCATACAGTATGTAGCCTTTTCAGACTGGCTTCTTTCACTTAGTAATATGCACTTAGATTACTTTAAGTCTGTTCGTGGCTTATATAGCTCATTGCTTTCATGTGCTGCCTATTATTATTTATCTGAATGTATAACAGTTTATCCGTTTACCTACTGAAGGACATCGTGGTTACTTCCAAGTCTGGCAACTATGAATAAACTGCTCTAGATACCTATGCTTCGATTTATGTGTGGACTAAGTTTTCAACTCCACTTAACTGTCAGACTCTCTTCCAAGATGACCATCCCGTTTGGCTTTCTCATCATAATGGATGAAGGGCCCTGTTGCTGTTTGTTCTAAGCAGTGTTTGGAGCCATCAATATTCTCAATTTGGGCCTTCCTGAGATGTTGAGGATAATGGAATCATATCATTTTATTCCTCATTTACTCATTGGCATAGACTGGGGGACCTCTTTTCGTTTGCCTTGTTTACATCTTTGTTGAGGTATCTGTTCAGGCCTTATTCTTGGTTTTAAATCAAATTAGCTTTTTTTAAAAATTGAATTTGAAGAATCCTTTATATATTTTGGGTATCAACCACATATTGGCCTGATTTTGCAAATATCTTCTTTTAGTTTATCTTTTGACTCTTGATAGTTTCTTTCACTGAGCAGAAATATAAAATATGTTTCAGTTAAATTGTGAAGGATTTGATTTTCCAAGTTTAAAAAATTGTGTTCTGTCCAAAACAATGCTGTCTTTAAATTGACCTTTTTCCTTAAACAATTTTCTTTCTGGACTTGTTGAGTTTTATTGATCTGTAATCCACAAACATCTTTAATAAAAAGTTTTACAAATACAAAAGAGCATAGCTGGTGCATTGTACTGACTTTGGGGATTTCGTACTAGTTTTTTCAGGTTAACCTGCTATTAATGTGGAGGAATAGAAAATGCCTTCCATTGCACAGCAGAATTTCAGGTTTTGTTCCAGTCTTAGACAGCTGTTTGATGGGAGCCTCTCTGGCGTCTCCAGAACAGGAATGGCAGGAAATGTGTCTTATGTTGATTGTTGAATTGTTTCATTTGTTGAGCTTCCTCTAGAAGAAGCTGTGTACACGGGAGGAGGCTGAGAAAGTCCCAAGGAGTCCAGAAAGTTTCAGAAAACAGATTTTTCATGGAAAGTGTTTCTATTTTAGACTCACATTTTCCACATGCTACATTTTATTATATGTGATATGCTAGGATAGTGTAAATTCCTGAAGTCAGGCTGAGGTAGTCTGCAGGCATAAGCCAGGCTGTTCATTTTGAACCCCTTTGATTTTCCCCACCATATTCTACCCTCATCAGACTTCTTTAAAACACAGAGTTATTATTGTCACCTTATAAAGTATCTTCTAATGAGCTCCTGGACTGAATAAACAAGCATCTATGTTGTGTTAAATGGAAGCCACATAGCAAATCAGTGCGTTTTGACCATTTCAGCAAGTGCCTTCACTAACTTGGGTTAGCTCAGCAGCGTTTATGAAAATACTAAGTCAAGAAAATAAAAAGCATTCTTTCCAAACATTTTTCTAAATGTAATAGAAATTGAGAGTTTTAAAAAGAAATTATGGTAATATACAGTATGGGTATAAACTATATGACTTGAGTTGGTCTGAACTTTTTTGGTGTTAAAGACTATTCAAAGTCTGTGTTAGCCGGGGGTGGTATCCATGCCTCTGATTCCAGCACTTGGGAGGCAGAGGCAGGTGGGTTTCTGTGAGTTCTAGGCCAGCCTGGTCTATAGAGCAAGTTCCAGGACAGCCAGAACTAACAGAGGGTCTCCAAAACAAACAAACAGCAACAGCAGAAAAAACAAAAACCAATATCTGTGATAGAGAGGCATCATGAGATTATGAAAGAAAACAAACTTTGGAGTAACCTGTTTTCCAAGTCCAGCCCTCTCGTTTGACAGCCCTGTGACTTGGAGCAAATTACTTAATCTTTATAAACTTTCATTTTCTCATCTATAAGAGTTATAATTGTTATCTCAGAATTGTTCTGACTGTAAATGAATTTATGTGGGAGACACTTAGCATATTACATGATATACTTGTTAACTGTCACTTCTACCTTAAAGTGAGCGGCACTGCCCCCAAGCCCTTGCCATACCCCTCTCTGAGAACACTTTATATGAGTATCTCTTTGTTCCTTCATACGTTTTGCTGTTAGTTTCCTTCCGCTTTACAAATAAGGGACGAAATGACTAATTTAACCAGTGTCAAGTAACTGATGAGTGTCAACTCTGAGACTCAAAAGAAAGTCCCTATTTTTAACCCTAGTGACCGCAAGTTCTCAGAAATAACAGACGGAGGAAGGTAGATGTTATGGCCTCAGATTGGGATGTGAAAGCCATTTGGAAGGAAACCCGGATAAGTGAAACCCTGAGTGAGCGCTAAAGCAGAAGAAAGGTCCCGAGCAGTGGTCTGTGCTTTGGGATCAGCAGAGCCGGCTCAGGCCAGGAGAGTGACTAACAGAGATAGGAAAAGAAAGTGGAATGTGTGAGTCACTCTGGGAGGTTTCCTCTGGCAGCTGCACGCTCGCCTTAGTCCAAGAGAGAATAGATTGCTGAAGAGGCTGTCACAGCGTTAATTTATGAGTGTGAGGGGAGTTTTCCCACTTGGTTTGCTTTCTATTTATCTATGCCTTTCTAAATTATCCTAGCCCAAAATACTTCAGATGCCACTCCCTTATTCTTACTTCATCCATATTTTAGGCATATTGTTCTTGTTATAAATTAGATTTCAGTTTTTATTAATCTCCATGGTTTGTCATTCACAGTCAGGGCCATATGCCCTTATTCAAATTTGAAGTGTTAGAAAAAGCAGTTTGAAATCAGTATAAAACATGAGTGAAGATGAAAAGTTCAATTTGTTCAGGACAGTATAGTGCAACACTTACCTCTAGAGTTTTCTGATACTGCTTTAGAAAAAACTAACTTTAATATATTGGGATCAATATATTTATTTTTCCTATCTGCCTCCCTTCCTATCTTTCTTGAGGGGAAAAATTTTAAGACAGCCAAGGTCATTCCACTCACAGTTTATGATCTCATATAGTAAGGACCATGGTGAAAACAAGTAAGAGAAGATTAATTCTCTGGCAGAGAAGAGAAAGACCCAGTTGACTTTCATGGGGATGTTTGAGTTGATTCTTGAAAGCTTGTGACAGAGCTCAAAGAGGCTTCTCTGCACAGAGCCCCACTGGTGCAGAGCCCCTCAGGCTGGGGACTCACAGGAGTAGACCTGCAGACATTCAGCCTCTGCTACAGACAAATGTGGCCTGGGGCGTTGTTTCTAAGAGAGGAATTGCAGCTTTAGTCCCCTGCTAGAGGACAGCTAATGTGTCCCTTCTAAGGAAGACCTTGGAACAGGTATTCTGTAGAGTGAGGTCCAGATTGAAGGGCAGCATGGGGGTGGGAGGGGGCACATTATATTTTTGTGGCTCTCCTCATGAGGCAGGTTGCTTTCATTTAGGAGATAGCTTGTTTCTTTGGGCTGTTTTCCTCCCTTTGGGTTACTATGTTATGCCACCATTGATCCTTTCAGTAGTAGATTTCATTCATTGAACTGGTGCCATGTACCAGACATTGTTCCATGTTCCATGTGTATTGTATTTGTTTTATTTCTGTTTTGTGATTTACCTTAATGGTCTAGGCAACTTCCTTATGTGTTGATAAAATTAAAACCGTCACGTAGCTGCCCTTTGCAGAGTAAGCTGGGGAAGCACACATATAGCATCTGTAGAGGCCATCCATAAAAAGCAAGCTATGAATAGGTTGCTATATAACCCCTTTTTTCTCTTGCCTATTTGATTTCTATCTATGTTTATTTCTCTGTTTTCTTTTAGTGCAATAATTTATTTTCAGAGTCCAAAATTTTTAAAGATTATAATTCTGCCTTGTTATATTTGACATATATATTAAGAGTTTATGAAGATATGATTCATCTTCAGTTTTCAATTGAATATTTGTACAGAATAACAATCTCAGACTTTAGCTCTTGTCCTGGCTAGATTTATGTCAACCTGACACAAGCTAGAGTCAGGGAAGAGGAACTGTCTATTGAAAAAAATCTCTCCATAAGATCAAGTTGTAGTCAAGCCTATAGGGCATTTTTTTAATAAGGGATTGATGTGGGAGGGCCTAGCCCGTTGTGGGTTACCACTTATAAGCTGGTATCCTGAGTTCTATAAACAAAGCAGCCATGAGAAGCAAGCCAGTAAGCAACCTTCCTCCATGCCCTTTGTCAGCTGCCTGCCTCCAGGTTCCTGCTCCAGGTTCCTGCCCTGTTAGAGTTCTTGTCCTAACTGCTGTTGATGATGCTGGAAGTATGAGCGAAATAAACTCTTTCCCCCTAAGTTTCTTTTGCTCATGGTGTTTCATCACAGTAATAGAAACCTTAACCAAGGCAGCACTGCAAAAGTAGTTTTACGGAAGGATCATTTACTTTGTATTTCAGCATGTTCGTGTGCACATTATTATGCAACATTATATCATGCACCACAGGTATAATCTCTTATTGTGTATTTCCTTTGTTTCTATCTGAAGACATTAACATTTTGAGTCAAATGGGAATTGTTTAATTTACCTAAATAGAAGCTTTGAGTTATAATTTTCTTCAAATTTGTTCAGCAGTAAGCATGATTTGACGCAGGCAACTGGGATAGCTCATTTATTCATTAAATGCTTGGTAAGATCTTGCTATATTCCGGGGAGGGTAGAAAGAAGAGTTACTAGGAAATTATATTTTCAAATAGGCTGTCAGTCTGGGAAGAGGGCTCAGGGGGTAGAGTATTTGCTGTGGAAGCGTGAAGACCTGAGTCTGGGTCCCCAGCACCCAGGTGTGATGTCTGTAACCCCAGCATTCTGCAGGGAGACAGGTGAGTTCCAGGAGCTCCCTGGCCAGCCAGCCTAGCTCAAACAGCAAGCTCTAGGTTTAGTGAGAAATCCTGTTTCAGAATATAAGGGGGAGAGCAACAGAAGAGACCCAGGGCACTCCTACCCAAACACATGAGCATGGGTGAGCATTCACACTCACACACAAATTCTTAAAATAATAGTAGTAGGCTCTCTGTGTGAAAATAAAGGCAATTACTAACCTTAATAAACAGCAATAAACTGTATACCCATGAAAACAAGAAAATATACACCCAATAGGTAAGTAGGTGGATGGGTAGATAAATGAGTAGATTGGCAGATAGAAAGATACCTTCTGAATTAAAATTTATGATGAATGATGTTTTGATATCATATTATCTAAAAGTATGTTAACTTTTTAAAAATTAAGGTTGACCGATTTGCAATGGAATTAGAACGGAACCGGAATTTGAACAATACCATTGTTCATGTTGACATGGATGCTTTCTATGCAGCTGTAGAAATGAGAGACAATCCGGAACTGAAGGATAAACCCATTGCTGTAGGATCAATGAGTATGTTGGTAAGTAGGTGAAGTTCAAAAACAAAAAGGAAATTTCATAGGCTTATTCAGGTCAGTTTTCTGAGGCTTTCCAGTTTGCTGAGTACTTTGCTACTTTTCCAGGTGGTTTACACATGCTCAGTTACTGAAACCTTTCAATGTCACTGATTTACTAATTTCTATTTCCACTCGTGAGAAAGGAAAACAGAAATAATTAATAAATTGTCCAAAGATACAAACTCAGTAAAATAGCACAATAGCTTTTGTATCCTTCTATTGCAAACTTACTTCTTCAAAAGGGTTCTAGTGAGAGTTGAAAAGAAAAAGCAAAGGAAATGTTATGTTCAGCCAGAGGTTTTGAAACTGGCTTGTGGACCAAGTCTAGCCTGTCATTTTTTGTAAAGAAACTTTATTGAAGGTGAGAAGTTATGGCCACTTATTTATTATTGTCACACTAAAAGAGCACAATTGGATAGAGTTGCATAGTTGCTAAGAAAACACATCTGCAAGACCTGAAGAGATTATGTATTCTCTGAACTTCTACAGAGAGGATTTGCCAACCCCTATTCTCAAATAATGTAGCTTACTAATATGTATAGAATACAATTAATTTTCCCATAACTCAGAATCATTTGTTTTTATGATTGCTAAGTTGATTTTTTTCTGACCTAAATCAAGGTAAAGTAGCGGGAGCCATGCCTGTGACCGAACACATAATTAAAATTAGCAGCCCATTTACAGCCATACCACCCAAATGCACCACATCTCATCTAAAAGTAGCAGATAGGATAGAGAGGCATTCATATTACAGAACACGCAAGAGAAACAAGGAGAGTTCCTACCTGTTGTCGAATTTCCAGTACCTGAGATAACTAAATCCTCTGACCTACCATTACGTTATTATGAATCTCTAATCTATCATGGCTATGTAGGCAGCTACTGATCATCTGGTTCTTAAAGTTGAAATGTACTCTCTTTTCCTATAAACCGGCAATGAAATTTGAAAGAAAATAATTGATAATGTGCGTATGTGCTTTCTTCTACACAGATTCTGTGGCCATGTTTGAACTAAACTCACTGGTTTGGGAATTCACAAATTCTTTCTTTCCAACAGTTTCCAACCTAAAAATTGAAACTTCAAGTTTAAACTTACTATTTTCATATTAAACAAAGACTTAGGTTCTTTTCTATGTGCTAAGCTAATGGACCCTTCTGGAGAGAGTTGAAGCTAATTGTTTTTGTTTTAGTAAACACACAGAAAGTTTATACAGGGTAATAGGAGTGACACTACATGTTTGACTCTTTCAGTCTGTTACACATAGAATTTTTTTTGGTGAATTTGATGAATTTTGGAAATTTTCGAAGTTGGCACTGAGAATCAGGGCTTAGACTCCATGGCAGCATCCATTGCTGCATAAGCGACCTCTTCTATTCCTGCAGACAACTATGTTTTTTCCTTGTAATTCTTTACTTTATGCAGGTTTCAGTAAGGGCGAGTTGGCAGTGTTTTCTGGGATTAGTTAGCACCATCTAACAGGGGAAATTCAAGATGGATTCACTTCTACCGTGGTTATTAAAGTGGCTTCTACCTCTAGTGTCCTCATTTCCTTGTCACGTAGTATTATAATATACATTTTAATATGTTCTAAATGCTTAGTGGTTGCAGAACCATAAAAATCAAAAGCGTAAGCTGTAGGTTCTTAAGTCTAAGGTTTCAGGACTCACACAGCATCATTTCCTTTAATTCTTTTAGTTTAAGTAAGTCATAGGCAAATTACTTGGCATGAGGAACTAGACCCTACCTTCTGATAAGAGTAAGTGTAGGCCTGGCGGTGGTGGTGCACACCTTTAATTCCAGCTCTCAGGAGGCAGAGACAGGCAGATCTCTGTGAGTTAGAGACCAACCTGGTGTACAAGAGCTAGAGAGCTAGTTCCAGGACAGCCAGGGCTACACTGAGAAACCCTGTCTTGAAAAACAAAAACAAAAACCAACAACAAAAAAAGAGTAAGTGTAGGGGCTCAAGTGATTAAGAGCACTGGCTGCTCTTCCAGGGGACCCAGGTTCAGTTCCCAGCCCCACATGGTAGCTCACAGCTATTCCAGGGGATCTGACACCTACACACACACATACATGCAGGCAAAATTACCAGTGCACATGAAATAAGAATACAATTTTAAGAAAAGAGTGAAGTAAAAATATTGTGGCTGAACTAGGCAGTGATGAAACAGCCATTAATCCCAGCGCTCAGGAGGCAGAGGCAAGCAGATCTCTGAGTTTTAGGCCAACCTGGTCTATAGATTAAGTTCAGGACAGCCAGGGCTACACAGAAAAAACAACCCTATCTTGAAAAACAATCCAACAAACAAACTATATATGTAGGTAGGTAGGTGGATAGGTAGGTAGGTAGGTAGAGATAGATAGATAGATAGATAGATAGATAGATAGA
>LOJH01000494.1:49464-61261 GCA_001685095.1 Ellobius talpinus | reverse complement strand
GTGAGTTTGAGGCCAGCCTGGTCTACAAGAGCTAGTTCTAGGACAGGCTTCAAAACCTGCAGAGTAACCCATCTCAAAAAACCAAAAGAAAAAGAAGAAAAGAGATAAATAGTAGGAAGACTAGGAGATGAGGTGTTAGGGACTAATTGGTCCTTGTTCTTTTGTTGTTTCGCCACTGTCTTTGGAGCAGGCAATGTCGCAAGTTTCTATGAGGATGTGCTGCAGAATTAGTTGACCTGGGTTTGAGTCCCTGCCTTGTCCCTTGGTTATAACGATGTGCAAGTTACTTTAGTTTGAAGCATCTGTGTCTCCATCTACAAGTGAGTAAATAGGGGTGGAAAATTCATAGCAGTCTTGGAGAGGACAGAGTTTGCTATGAAGAGCACTGCAGCCAGAGCCTGACATGTTGTAAACCATTTTGATGTTAGCACTCTTGTCAGGGAAAGCTTTCCATCTCTTGGATTACGCACCGTTATCAGTTGGTGGTGAGTCCTGAGATCCTCTCGGGTTCCTTAGGTTCTTCTCCCTACAAGGTCTTTAAGGAAATCCGCAGCAAGTGTACATGTGATCCTGTAGACTCTGGCATGCAATTTGTTCCATGGCATTCTTCATGATCTGCCCCCAGTACAGCCTATCTTCTTCCCGGGGAAGGTTAACGTGGCATCCTCTGTCTTCACTGGATTTCTGTTTGCCACACTGGTGGGTTTTGTTCTTTCCTGGAACTTGGTGCACCACTTTGATACACTTCACTGATTAAAAACATTCTCTCAATAAACTTCAACACACTGGCAAAGGGATCTCTGCCACAGAAACTCCCAAGAATAAAATTGCAGGCCTCTCTGTGTGGAGAGCAAGTATCTGGGAAAGTAGCCACTTTAACTAAGGCTGTACCAACTCATAGATGCTTCCAGATGACCCTCCCTGCCGCCTTGTCATAGATGCTACAGTGTCCTCATACATGACTTTGTAGAACACACCTTCTCATACTGTGGACTGGGAGTCTGTGTCTTCTTCACATTCATATGCTGAAACTGAAGCCCCTCAGAGTGATGGGATTCGTGGGCGGAACGTTCGGGACATGATTAGATCATGAGGGTAGAGCCCTCATAAGTGGGATTAGTGCCCTTGTAGAAGAGGCCAGGGTTTGTTTGCTCCTTCTGCCATGTGAGGACATAGCAAGGAGACAGCTGAACATACAGAAGTGGGTCCTCAGCAGATACTGAACCCCCAGCACCCCAGTCCTGACTTACAGGCTCTGGAACTGTGAGGGTGAACTTTGGTTATCCTGTCACATTCGACCTGATAGTACAATGTCAGCTGTCACCAGTTCAGATAACCCTCTGGGGCTCACACTGGCATGTCGGGGGTGTGGAAAAGAAAGTGAGAACAGCTAGTGACTCTATGGCAGCACATGATGGATGTTGGCCCCTATCTTCCCTCCTGTGGGTGTCTCACATAGAATGTACTGATCCTTAATGATACTCAGCTTCCCTTCTCAAACAAGGTGGCAAACCTTGTGAACCAGAGTGGGACACCGCATGTGTGGAGGGCCAGCATCTAATCAGGCGAGACTGTCTAGATGAGAGCCAGCTCCAATTCTCACCAGTAGGAAACCATTTAAACTCAGCAGATCTCAGTTCCTCTTCCATAAAGTGGAAACCTAAAATTTGATGAATAAATAACAACATGTGCTTTTATTTCACCTACTTATGCTGACTACTTATCTTACAATAAGGGATGTGTGTATTGATCTGGCTGAGTCAACAGGGCTTTAATTCAAGATAGTAACAAATTGATATCATATACTACTGTCTTTCTTGTTAGGGAAAAGGAGAGATGAGAAGGGGAGGGAAAGGAAGGGGAGAGAAGTGGAAGGATAGGGAAGGGAGGAGAAGGGAGAGAGAATGACTAGTGTTGACACCAAGTCAAGGTAAATCCCAGCTCTCAGTGGATATAGATAGCCTCAGTGTCTTCTCCAGGTTTCCTAGACTCTTGTGAGCTACTCATGAGTCTGCAGAAAAGCTTATGTTTATACAGTTGTAAAGGAATACATGTGCTGTGGACATTGTTGCTATTTGTAATTGTACAAAGCATGTTGAGCAGGAAACGTGCTGGGGAAGTCTGCACACACCACCTGCTGCCCTCACCCCTCTGGTCCTTGGTCCTGATCCAACTTCATGCTTAGCTGTGCTCCTTCACGTGAGAACCCCACCTCCTGTGCTGCCCACTTCCTCAAGCTCTTATCCAAGAAGCCCTTCCCAAGCCCTTCCCAAGGAAGCCCCTACTGCCTGACTCTGCCCTCTGCAGCTCCCAGATGGGTGATGTCTTTCTCCTAGTGCCTGGGGGCGACCTGGCACTGTGACTTGTCATCCGCTAGTGCCCTCACCATGAACCCAGGATGTATTCACCAGAACCAAAGCTTAGTCCTTTTCCACCCCTGAATCCAAGACCACCTGACACTATAGATGTGTGTTGGCTGCAGAGAAGGTGAAGGAAGCTATGTGGAGGAAGGGTAGAATGACCCCCCAATTTCAGTCTCCTGGCACAGCCAAATACGAGCCCAAGAAATGGGGCTCCTCAAACGCAGTTTGGATGGCTTCTTTTTCACACCCAGCATTTGGGGGCTTGATGTGCTTCCCAGGGCGATTGGTGACATTAATATGGGACAGGTCCCGCATCTCCTGGCATCACTCTCCCATGGCTCTCTACACACAAAAGCACTGCCCTCAGGTTAGGGCTCACAGCTCCATGACTGAAGCAACAGCACCACCCGCTGGTCTCAGTGCCACAGGGTGCGTTCTAGCTTGGTGATCTTGGGTGCCCTCTTGTGGACTTTTGGAAGATGAGGCACAGAGTGACTTGGTGTCGGGAGAACCTCCCCTGGGATGTCTGACTTTGCACTTTGCATACTGATGTAAAAGAAAGCATAAAAGATCAAGGCTTTGCTACAACTTCAGTGCGGAAGGTCAGGGGCGTAGATACAATGAGTTTCCAGGCACAGTCCTCCAGGTGGCAGATACAGCATTGGAAATGATATTAATGGAGAGGAAAGAGCCGTGGAGCATGATGAGGAGCTGGGGGTGAAAACACTTGGGAAGAAAGAGAAGGAGCTATTGAGGAAAGTTCAGAAGGGGCTGTTGTTCTGTCCTATGTCCTATGCCACTAACACCAGCAAGGAGTAGCAGGCTGGAGCACAAAGCCTTTCTCCAGGATGCATTCGTGGCATGTTCGGTTCCCTCTTTCTAAACTGATGGGCCCTCTGTGTTATTGGCAATAATTAGCTGTCCCTGGCTAGGGCTCAGCCTCAGCTCCTGCGTCAGCCATATAAGAATCTCAGTGTCTTGGGAACGTGAGCTAGGCTTGAAATATACTTCCCTGAAAGGCTTATTTTGTTTGGGGACAAGTCTCATACCCATCTGTCCTGCCAAGAAGTGACTGTTGGTGTTCATTGCTGTCAAACACAGTCTTCCCAGGAAAGTGGCAGGCAGCTGTCCTTGAAGGCCTGCTGGAAGAGAAGGTCTCGCCTTGGTAGGACTTCAGAACAACACCAGAAACACTAGGGGATGACTGTTGGCTGTGCAGCTGAACCAGTCATGCTCAGGGTTCCCTGAATAGGGCTCCACTACCTGTAGTGTCCCCACCAGCATCTCATAGGTGCCTGGGGAGACCAAATGGAGACCAATGGCCATAAGTACAACCTAGTTTTGGGCATATATTTGGCTTTCCCCTTTATTCTGAATGCACACAGTCCTCTGAGGTCCTGCCAAACAGGAAGTAAGGAAGAATAACGAAACAGTATCCTGGCAGTATTTGTCTAAGGAGGCATAACTTTACGGGATCAACCACATAGCATGGTGGCCCCAGAAACAGAAGCATACTATATATTTAAAAATTACATAGATTATATACTTTAAGTGTTCTCATTGCAAAAGGTAATGTTAGGGATTTTATATATATATATATAATATCAAAATTTATCTGGTTATCAATTCATACACATATCATAATGTAATGCTTTATTCCTTAAAACACTAATTTTAATTTACAATGTAAAAGTTTGCAAAATGTAGCATGACAGACTGTATGTCAATATGACATGCTCTCATTTGAATCAACTGCCGGTAAGTATTGTGAAGGAAAACTCGGCAGGTCAATATTACAGGCATGAAGGATACTATCTGTTCGACAGAATGGCCAGAGCAGTGGTCTCTGAGAAGGTGGCAGTGAGGTAGAAATAGCAGAGTGAGGGAATGAGCCACCAGACATCCAGGGAAGATCGTTCCGGATAAAGGACTGATTCAGGGATGTGCTTGGTGTGCTTGAAGAAGATAAGGAAACTGGGGAGAGCTGGGAAGTGAGGCTATATCCAGGCGTCAGTCTCAGACTTTGATGCTAAGAAGCAAATAGTCGCCGAGATGCAGAAGCACCCCTGAATCAGTGTAGTGAGCCAGCTCGGCTCTGAGAATGCTTGTGTCCTCATCTGTGCTGGAGGATGCCCTAAAAGACATGCACTACCTGCATATAAGAGGCAGGCATTGACGGTGGCGGAAGGTGTGAGCTAAGCATCCAATGCATATTCAAGGACTGGGGACTTACAACTCGGAGGTGGCATTTGTCTAGCACCTGTGAGATCCTTTCGGGAGTGGGAGAGGGTGGCACATGAAAGTACTAGTTCTAATGGAGTTCTGGAGATGGAGAGGAGCCTGGGGTACTCAAGCATGTCTGGATAAGCAGGGTGGGGAGCGTTTAAGCTGAATCTTGTGAAAAGAGCTCATGAAGTTAAGGAAGGGAAGAGGGGGTGTGATCTAGTTGACAAATAAGCCAAACTGTCTCCTAACAGAGTAATGGGAACCAAAGTTGGGGGAGCAGACTAAGGAGGAAAGAAGCAGGAAGGTCCCCTTTGTCCAAAGGCAGATAAGAAGCTTAATTATCTTAATTCAAAGTTGCATCTGGGGCCAAAATAACCAGGACTCTGATGCTATTATTTACAGAGAGGGTAATGGGTTCCCCAGAGGCTTCATCGTCTCCAAGTGCTGAAAGGGATGGTTACCTCATAGGCCAGGGGACCTACTTGTCCTTGAGTCAAGCAACCCTGTCCCTGGGGCTGTCTGGTAAAGGATGGAGGCTTAACATTATCCGAGTGCATGTCTTTCACCATGTGAATGGCTGTCTTTGCATTCTGTCCAAGACTTCAGGTGACTCGGGATCTTACGAGCAGGGATCATCTGACAAACAATGTGGCTACCATAAATGAGTATGCCCTGATCCTATCTCCACTCGCTGGGATGATGACGCCCAAAATTTCAACTCCTTAGAGCACAGATGGGGGTATGGGGCATCAGACTGTGTTCCCCGAGAACTGTAGAAGTGGCAAGTGTCCACGATCGAGTACTAGGCCCTGCCTGCCAGCAGCACTCTGGTGTCCACCTGATGCCACCATCTATGAGATAATGTCTCTCCATTTTGGGATGGTGACATAGTTACATCAGATCTCAGTGGCCAGTGTTCACATTCCAGTTGAGACTCATGTGACAGCAGAGAAACCTGAGCTCAGAAGGACATTCTCAGGCTCAAGAATCACAAACCCGACAAGGAAAGGAGACTGATCAGAAAACAACAGCATTTGGGTTATTTTAATGCCTGGATTTGAACCGCCCTTTACTCGGAGCCCCTCTGCTGCAGGGCTTTGGTGCCAGGTGACACTGGCAAATGACTTGAGAACAAGGTTACATTTAATGGCAGTTCACCGCAAGGTGTACAGACACTGCTGGGAGCAGAAGCCTGGTTTGGCTTGGTTTTCTGTGCTCAGTGTGGAGTTGACAATGGGTGTGGCCCACACTCTGTTTTTGCAACAGATGGCATGCTGTGATGCAAGGAGAATGAACCCTTCCCTTGTGTCTAGGTCCTGAACACACCCACCCCCGAGCTTAGGCACTAGGGTATTGAATGCATCTAGGCATGATCTTTGATCACTCTAAATTTGCAACAGAGAGAGGAACTTCTTTGAGAAGTCTCTGTCAGCAGTCAATTCTCAGAGCAGGAAATATGCATGTGCCTGCTATCCACCAAGCATTTTGTCAGGTGGAGTTGAAAGGGAGACCTTCCATGCTCCATACAGTCTATATCCTCAGGGAGAGCATACTTACGGAATGGAGACAAGAGACATGCTCAGGAAAAGACAAACCCTCAAAAATTCAAATGTCTGCAGCTCTGGGTCACTGCAATGGAAACAGGGCCTGAGAAAATGTCGGGGACAGTGCCAACAGTTAGTACACAACTGTAGCAATGAGTTACAAGACTCCTTTCCCAGAGACATGGGACAGTCTATGTGATGTGGGATTCCCCAGTGTATGCTGTGAATATGTTTTAGAGCCATTGGTTAATAAAGAACTTGCTTTTGGTCAATGGCTTAACAAAGTAAAGCCAGGCGGAAATCCAAACAGAGACATAGGGAGAGAGAGTAGGCAGAGTCAGAGAAATGCCATGTAGCCACTCATGTAGCCACTGCAGGAAACAGACTATAGATGAAGCGTTACCGGTAGACCACAACCATGTGTTGATACACAGATTAATAGAAATGGATTAATTTAAGATATAAGAGCTAGCTAGAAATATGTATGAGCCAATTAAACAAGCAGTGTTTTAATTAATACAGTTTCTGTGTGGTTATTTCGGATTTGGATGTCTGGGAAACAAATGAGTAGCCTCTGCTAACAGTCTATGTTTAGCTGACAGTCTTATGGAAAGAGAGAGCCTAACTTGTCATCTAAAAACCTTAAGGTTGGCACCTGTGCATAGCCGTGAATGGTCATACAACAACTGGGTGCAGCCCAGAAACCTTGATACTGGACCTATGGAGCATAAAGCCCATGAGTGGAACTGCTCTTCCCTGGAAGGCAGAGGCTGAGATTGACATCTACATGTTACAGTGAACACTGGTATAGGGAAGCAGGGACATCCATCGTTGTACTGGAGGCCAGAAGGTTAAGGTCCCAGGCTTAGTTTTGCCAATGATTAATGATGGATGTATACTACACTGTGGGGCAGATGCTGTCCTTAGGTGCACTGACTGGCTGAAACCTCCTGCCTGTCTGTCTCTGTGAGAGAGCACCATGCTTATTCCCACTTCACAGATAAAGAATCTAAGGCACAGTTTCTACACCATTGACCCGTGTATCCAGAGCTAGCCACTGGCAGAGTTGGAGTGCCCCTTAGCTATCTGTTGGTATAGCCCAGTCAAGTCTGCAATCCCCATCCAGTGGGAGAACAAGCCTGGGCCAAATATCAACTGCATTTCGGGTTTATTTTTGGTCAAATGAGGACATGGCTAACTCCAAGTTATCCAAGATGTTGCTAAGAGCTAAGTTGGATAATGAACATAGTATGAATCAGGAAACCCCATGCACATGTGAAGTTTATTCCTCAGGAGAATGCTCCAAAGATAAAATGAAATGGGTAAAGGGTACAAAAAAAGGTGTGAGCCCCACTGATCCACACACTCACCCTCCTGGGAAAGGTTAATTTGAGGCAAGGCCCTTCCATTTCATGAACATTTGATGGCATGACTTTTTGACGGCATGACTTTTTGACGGCATGACTTCTTCAGAATCCTGAATCACCTGGACTGTGCCAGGTTCAAAGAGGAAACAGGCAAGGAAGAGCTCTTCCTTTGAGGAGGCTAGAAGAGCCAAGCCAAACACATTCCTTTCACAGACATCCTTTCTCTCCTTTATCTTTCATTACGCTTCTGTTCTTCCTTCCCTGCACTGAGACTCACGCGAGCTTAAAGAAAACCTCCAAGGAAAGCCAAGCTGAACACAGCGGCCACTCGTTCATCTCATGACATAGCTTGGGGACCACCATCACAAACTGGCCTGGATCAGACTCTAATGAAGTTTTCAGGTGGGACGAGGACTGTCTGTGGTTCCATCCAACCTCTTTGTATGCAAGAAATCAAAGACCAGGACGGTGCAATAACCGGTCCACAGTATGCAGCACCCATGACTAAATGCTGGTTACTCTGATGACAGGAAAATGCGTCCCTCCCCATTTCATTGCTTCCCTTCCAGAAGGGGTTGGGGTGCGTAGGAATTTATTAAAGATCCATAGTGTGCTTTATGTTAGCCACAAAGCATGACACGAGGTTTTGTTTTTCAGCTCATCTCTCGAATGGTTCATCTTTTCCTTGGTGCTGCCCGAAGAGCTGCTGAATATGGATAACCTACAGGAGTCTCAGGGCTGCTATTAATCATGTCTTCCCGTGGCAAGGCCATGCTTCCCTTTAGGTTTGAAACCAGTACCTGCTTACTGTGTTGGGTGATTCTGAGAGCAGGAAGAACCACTGGGAGTTACTCATGATCAAAAAAAAATCTCCTTTGATCTAGGGGTTTGTTTAGGGGTTGTGAGGTCAGTCTGGTACTGGCACAAAATCTGCACCTTCTCTGAGCCCATCCAATTCCTCATGGTACCAAGGTCCTTTCACCCCAGCAACTGAGAGACTGCAGCTGGATATGTGCTTATGAGGTGATTGGACTAAGAGCTGCCAGCCTGGGGTCCGTTTGCACCTCACATCAGACAGGCTGAGTCAAAGGCATTGGCCATAGGAGCCGGCCGGTTACTGTGACAGCAGCCCAGGAGCTCACAAAGTTTCAGAGAGAAGCAGCTGAAGCTGTGGAACTCACCTGAGACCCCTCCTTCTGAGAGAATGGTGAAGTGACCTCCCCTCCCCTGATAGGTTTGCACAGCAGAAGAGAGTTCTGGGGGAGGCAAAGCCTGCGGCATCCCCGTTTGCTTGCTCAGAACAGGATGTTCTTGCTGTCTCTGGGTAGTTGAAGGGGGCATGGGGGGAGGGGGCTCATATCTGCAGGAAGCTGGGAAGAAGACTTCCAGATGGCAGAGAGACTTCTAAGTTCACCGGAAGGAAAGAAAAGTGTTGTTCACTGAGAGAGGATATCAGACAACTTCATTTATTCATCAAGCAATAGTGCACAAAGTTTGCCACCACCATCACTAGCCTGAGCAAGGGCTGAGGGGCGAGTCTGGGCGCCCGAGAATTTGCTACGTGACAGAATATGTGAGGAGGAAACTAGGAGCCAGCCACATTGTTCAATGCTGGGGAGACTGAATCAGGCTGCCTGTGGGAGTTTACAGCCCAGAAGGGAAGACAACCATGTAGACAGTCTGAAGGCAGACTCCAAGGAATCTGCCAGGAAGGCACCTCTCCGGAAGTAAGCTGCATGTGTTTCAAGCAGCTGACTGAAGAGAAACTCTCAAAGGGATCTCTTTCACAGTCCACCAGCGGATACACAGGGGTGTGTGCAGAGCCGTGGCCAGGTACAAGAAACAACAGCGTTTCAGCTTTTACATGTCACTTGGCTTTCCCCAGTCCTAACTGGTCAGCTTTGTTCTCATATCTTTTGGAAAGTTTCTCAAAGAGGATGAACTTGTAGAAATAACTGGGGTGGGGGCAGAAAGGGAAAGCAGTTTTGTCAGTGTTTCTAGAGGCTGTGGTGCCCAGCCCAGCACCAAAACAGTTCTCACAACAGAGAGCTCAACAAGTCATTAAAACCCCTTGGCTTTGGAATCTGAGGTAAAAACCAAAAAAAGCTGAACTCCAGGCCTGGAGCAGGGCACACGTCGGAGAAAGTTCATCAGAGTGTTTATCCTTAACCTTGGCAATGACACTGATATCCCTGATAGAATATCAACTGGGGAAATGAGGGCCATACCATTAAGCGGATACCATGTAATTATCAAAAAGACATTAGGGTGTCCAAGTCAACCATGAAGAGAAGATGAGCTGAGAAAAAAAAATTAATTTGGGGGCTGTATGAGGCAAGGAGAAATGAGAGAGGTAGGAGGAGCTTTTAAATTGTTTTTGCTGTTGTTATGATTTCAGTGTGCCTAGTTTTTAAGAATAGCACCTTCCCCCCAACTCTCCTAGGAATGAACACAGAGAAGGAACTGGACAAAGTGAACCATTGATTCAAGGCTGGCTACTAGGAAAGAGACTAGATCAGGAAAATTTCTATCATTTGGAAAAATTCCACAGAAACCCTAACCCCATAAAGAACTCAGGTCATTTTGGCCTAGCATCAGGTAATTCTTCCTTTCCTCAAGCTGCAGGATATGGAGTTGCTGAAACACAGACCCTTGCCTCAGTCTCTCCAGAATGCTAAAAAGGAGGACACAATTCTGTTGCTGGCAAGCAGAAAGCTTACAGCCGTGACTGCTGGATTCACTCGTGTGCATCATTTCTCTCCAATCTGCCCTATAAATGCATATACGGCCGCATCTGTGCAATCACATACTCTCTTTTCACATGTTAGAACATCAGAGTCTCTACCTCCTCCAAATAGGCCAAGGAAGCTTTATGGGTCTTCACCCATATGCAAGACATTCAGAGTGGGCTGGGGCAGGTCTGGTATTAATTATCCAGTGCTCTCCATTGGAATAAGTGGTTAATCCCAAGGAGGTTTACACTGGAGAATGACCAATCTGCCCCAGGGGTGGATACAGAATCAGTCTTGGCTCCATACAATTTTACATCATGTGTTGTACAAATGTGCCCTGGAACAAGGAACAGGTCTTATTCCACGGCAGATGCACGCTTTATACAAGTGTATTCGAAACTATCGTTCAACTCAAGCACTGAGGTAATAGATTCCTTTTATGGGACCCGATACTGCCTTGACTTTTTGAACTTTTTTATTCCTCCACCTGCTCCTTGGTCTTTCCCACCATAGCCTGGAGGCTGCAGACTCAGGAACAGGTGACGACCTTATACCTACAGACCCTACACAGGTGGCCAGATAGCTTAGGTCCCTTAGTTTTCATTCTGACAACAGCAGTCTCCTTTGATCTGGATTTGGATACATAGCTACAACAGCAAACACAGTATGGAAGATAGCAAACATCAATCTTGTAAGGAATTTGTGCTATCCTTCCTTTAAAAAGATTACTTCAATTTGAGGGTTTTCGGTGTCTTGTGTGACATCAAGACATTGCTTAGATACAATTTGAGGTGTAAGGCAAGATTTTAAACTTGGAGCCAAAGGAACTCAAGGACAGCATTAAGGAATTCAGATAGTGAGCAGAAGCAGGGGTCTTTATTGTCTGTTCTTGGTGGCAGCATTCCTTACATAGTCAGACGTGGGAAGGTACTCAGTGTTTTCTTTAGGTAGATAACTTTCTCTGATCTTGGTGAAGTGAACTTAGTACAACTGAGGTTTTTGTTTGTTTGTTTTATTTATTTATTTATGGTGGGGGTGGCAGAATGGTAGCACATGCATGTAATCCCAGTTCTGGGAGAAAGGAGGCAGGAGGACCCCTGAAACTGTAGTCCAGGTCAGTCTGGACTACAGTTTTTGAACCTTATGCGACCTTACTTACACTGCACACAGTATATCCTAAATTGTAAAGGTTCTTGTCTAGGAAATATAATAGACTTTCGATATTTGATATTTGCTGTGAATAAGGACATAATAAGGCCATAACAATGAACATTTGCCACCATCCTTTGTTTCTGCATCTATCTCTCATCTCTTGAAAATTACTTCTTTAGAATTATTCACATATTTTATTTTAGGGTTAATAAATATGATCTTTATGTAAATATTATTTATTTTGTACCAACTATGCAATATATTTATTATATTATATATAAATTTATTTTAGACCAACTAAATCATATATATGGCATAGTTGATATACATATACTATTTATTGCCAGGTGGTAGTAGTGCATGCCTTTAATCCCAGCACTTGGAAGGCAGAGACAGGCAGATCTCTGTGAGTT
>LOJH01000494.1:32118-48238 GCA_001685095.1 Ellobius talpinus | reverse complement strand
GCCTCTGCCTCCCAAGTGCTGGGATTAAAGGCATGTGCCACCACTGCCCGGCCAAGTCTCACTCTTTTTAATATTTTACTTTTAATTATGTATATGTATGTCTGTGGAGGGGGGGGACATGTGCATGTGACTGTAGTTATCTCAGAGTCCAGAAGAGGCCATCAGATCCCTTGCATCTACAGATACAGGTGCTGGCAAGCTGCACAGTCAGAGCACTGCAAACTGAACTCAGTCCTCTGGAAGAGCTGCAAGCATTCTTAACCCCTGGGCCATTTCTTCAGACCGTTAGGCTCTTTATTCGTTCTCAGAGACTTCTGTGCCTGGTTTTCACCGTTATGAACTAAAGTTTCCGAGTAATCATAGCCAATTCTCCCTTGCATGTAACAACGGAGTGCAGCAGTGACTTGGAGTAAGGGAAGAGAACCAGGTGTAGGCTACTCACATAGACATATGGTCGACCACTGTGACACTTTAATCCTACAACTAGCTTGTATTCCCTAAGCAAGCACTGACTGGTGACCTGGGTCTACTTTGGGTGAAGCAGATAATGTTACTTTAGGAAGTGGTTTTTGGCTGGGTATGGTAGTTACAGTCACAGCACTTTAGAGATACAGGAGGAAAGGTCACAAGTTCAAAACTAGCCTGGGCTACATAGAGACCGTGTCTCAAGAAGCAAGCCATGCTTTCTACATTTGGATTTGGATTCGGTTCTTCCTTTTTCTTTCATCGTCCCTCCCAACCCTCCACCATCCACACTTCAGAACCCGTAACACTGACTTCTCTAGACACGCCTGATGGGAAAGGCAGCATGGAGGAGTGGATCTTTGGAGAAATCCAATGTCACGTTGGCGAGGAGCCATCAAAAGCCATTCTCTCCCTCCTGCTGCATGCTTGCTCTGTGTCCAAAGCAGCAAAGTTGACAGGGACCTTTGAACTAGAAACAGGTGAGAAGTGACTGGGGAGGCAGCAGGAAGCCGCAATTAGTCTGAGAGCAGCTCATATATCTGCCACGTGACTTGGCCTCCATGGTTTCTCTGCCACCTCTGAGTGGGATCTGCCCTTTCATTGATGCCACCTCACCGCAGGAATAGGTCCCAATGAGTCTCACTTGTTTCTTTCTTGGTGCTTGAACTTACTTTTGGGTTTAGATTTTAAAATTATGTGTGTATGTGAATATCTGTATGGGAGAATGTTCAAGTGTGTGTGTGCCAGCAGAGTCCAAAAGACACTGTTGAATCTCCTGGAGTTGAGTAACAGGCAGTTTGTGAGTTGCCTGATATGGATGCTGGAAACTGATCTCTCTGCAAGAACAGTACTCAATTGCTGAGCCATCTCTGCACTGCTCTGGGCTTATTCAAAAAGACACTCAGTGTTATCTCTATGCAATGGGAGCTTTCAGGTAAGGCTCAGGATGTGGAATGATGCCTGGGACAATGGCTCCCTCATGCTCTCCTGAGGAATCCCATTTTTTCTATAGCAGTGTCTCACCTCAAAGTAATACAGGCTTGCTAGCTGAACTTCACCCTTCAATGGTTTCATTCTTTTCCACAAAGGCAGTGAGAATGACTATCCTGTGATTTCTGGTATTTCCAGTGGAAAGGAAACAGAGGAGGCCAAGTTATGGCAGAGTTGTCCAGCTGGGCCTTCAACTACAAAAGCACCATAGTTCCTCTCCTTGCCAATGACCAGCTCTTCCCTGGTGCCCATCCCTTTCCTATCCTGGACAGCCGAGCCTTCAGTTGGAAGAAAAGTCATATTGCTGTGGTAGAAAGGACATGTGACAGGTGCTGGCTGGGGTCCCTGAAGGAAGCCTTTCACCTGTCTCCTCAGTAAAGGGGTGGGAAGTGTGTCATCAACATGACATAGCAAGGCATTTGTATTTTTACTGGATGCCATCCCAGACTATTGAGTCAAATCTTGCTTTTATTTTTACTTTCTTTCTCTTCTTTTTCTTTTCTTCTTTCTTCCTTCCTTCCTTCTTTTTACAGGATTGCACGTGAACTGCATAGACAGCAGTTTGGGTAGCACTCTTGTAACTCACTGTACTGGGTCTGAAAACTACTGATCAAGGATCAAGTCTGGCCAGCTGCCTGTGTTTTTAATTCACACTTTGCTGGAACACAGCTTCCCTTATCAATGGATTGTTGGTGGCTGTTTTCACGACCTTGGAAGAACTGAGTGGCTACAGCTGAGGATGCAGTCACACTGCCTGAAGCATTTGCTTTTGGATCTTTTTACAGGAGCTCTCTGGCTACTGCATCAGGCTAGAGAGTTCTCAAAAAAATGAGAACCTGGTCAGATTTTGCTGTGTAAGACAAGAAGGCAGCTGAAGACTGTAAGCATTAATAGTAAGTGGTCTGTAGTATGCTTTGAGAGACTGATGGGATTTGGATCTAGGCTTTGTCACTTCCTTGATGTGTCTGTCATGTGTCAACTTATGTGTCATGCTTCCCATCTATAAAGTAGCAACATGGCAGAACTTACCTCATGGTGTTGACTACTGGGATAAATGATAACACATGCAAATGACAGCAAATGACCTCAACAAAAGGCAACTTCCATGGGAGATTTATAGGCAGAATGAATCCCTACAGAGACAATGTCTATCAACACACACTCACTGTTTATTCCTTGAAAAAGTATTCTTTTATCTGTCTGACTTTCATTTAGTACTTGTTGTATCCTTGGGAGTGAGTACTACTGTAAGCCAACCATTTTGAATGTGTACAGCCCAGCAATGAGGGTGGGGCAATGAGTGAGATGATTCCTGGAGGAGTTCCTGAATGGATCCCTCATTCTCTGAAAGCGATGCCCTGCCTTTCAGACAGTAGGTCTGGATGGGGTGTCAGGAAGCACAGTAAGCATGGACTAGGGTGTCTTAGGACCGACCTAAAATGTTTAGGATGGAAGAGCAGAAAAACAAACAAACAATAACAAAAACAGCTCTTGTGAGGTCCCAAAGTTGTTGAAGCAGTGAACCTCTGGACCATTTACTTATGCACTGACTTTATGGAAGAAAATACAATGTTCCTAGCAACTTAATTCCTATCCAGAACACGCTAATTCATATATCCAGGGACTATGTTTATACACTGTCACCCCATCTAGGATCCAACAACTGTTAGGTGCTGGGAGCAAATAAAAAAAATAAACGGGCGGAGTAAGGCAAAGCAGGACTCAAGAAAGTCTGGGTGGTACACATCAAAGCACAGTGAAGCAGCACTTCACATGCGTGAGGCAGGCAATTGTTACATGAGAGTGCAAGCACATCAGAAATTGGAACCTTATGCACTGCTTGTAGAAATGTAGCTGCTACACAGGACAGAATTTTAATCACAATGAAAATACAATGATTATATAGCCTAGCAATCTTACTTTTGGGTACTTTTATCTAATGCAGGGTTCCACAGAAGTACTTGCACTGCTATTTTCCATTGTAGTTACAATAACCAAGAAATGAAAGCTGCCTAAATGTCCATCATTGGATGAATAGATGAAGAAAATGTGGTGTATCCATAAAACAGAACATTGTTGAGTCTAAAAGAGATCTTTTTCACATGCTATTACACAGATGAACCAGAAGCCACAATGCTAAGTGAAATAAGTCAGCCATAGGACACACACTGCACAGCTCCACTCAATTGAAGTGAGATTCACACACACAGAAAGTGGAATGGTGACCATCCAATCCACCACAACAACCAGCAAGGTCGGGAGAGATTGCTTTCCATGGAGTATAAAGTTAGTTACGCATGATGGAAATCTTTAGAGATGTGGTGTACAACAGTGTTTATAGGCAAAACTCCATGGCACCCCTATAACAAAAAGTCATGTTGTTTGTTGGAAACTTCAAAATGGAAGTCAGGGTAACTTCTGTTAATATTAAATTTGTACATGTTCCTATGCTCAGATCTGGGAGTGCATTTTCCTTCTAGGTTCTATAAAACTTAATCCAATATCTTGAAAAAAGATGGTGGGCTATTATAGCTATATAATATTATATAAATACAGCTTTCTTGCACTTCAATAAATAATGGTAAGGATCACATTTATAGTTTGGCAGAAAGAGCTCAGTATCCTTCCATCCCTCATAGTTTTACTAGATATATCATCAAGACAGAAAGAGTGTTGGTCTTATTTCAGATATTAATATTTTGAATTAATGAGTAAACATAGTCATAAAAAAGCCAGAGCAAAACAAACAACAAACAAAAAGGAGAGAAAAGCAGCAGGCCAGTGTGGACTCAGTTCTTCCCTGCTTTTCATTCTCCCAACCTGAGCATCATCCTGACACTCGTGCTCTTCCACATACTGATGATCACGTGGCCTGACCATGGCACCCAAACCTAGCAGGTCTTTTTCAAAGTCATATGGGTTCTGATGATCTCCCTAGTTATCTTTATCATTTTCCTCTTGAGGAAAGCTTATCTTCTGGGGCAGGTGGGTCTCTTACATAAAATAAAATGCACGGAAGTTCTCTGGGTTGCATGGATGAAAAGATCCCTTAGACTACAGTGCAATAGGGAACTCATGGTGTGTTGGGCTACTGACAGGTTTACGCACATGTGCCAGGACTGGTAGTAGATTCAAAGTGACACAGGTGACTATGGACATGTGGAGGGCTGGTTGTGGGGAGAGCAGAGTTCCAGAAATCAGGACTAATCACTCCACCAAAACAGAAGAAAGTGGTCCTTATTGCAGGAGCAGATCTCAAGAGTTCCCTGGAACCATATCCTGCAAGGCACTCAGAGGACAGCATGTTGAGTTACCTCTGCCTCCAAGGGCCAAAGGGCTCTAGAGCCATCAAGTTATGCTTCAAGGCCAGAAGAGGCCATGAAACTTTATCTTACCCACATCTTGCTTTTTGGCAAGAGCAGCAGCCCAAGCCTCCCAGTCACATAAGAGAGTGATGTGCGGTGACGAGCCTCTCAGGGCACGACCCTTTTCTATGAACAACTTAATTGTGTGCTCATTACATACTTCAGAGTCTGGAAAACCTTGATGCTGGCTCTTGATGCCTCACCCCATTCTCATCAGCCTTCCTCCAAGGCCCCCATCCATGTGGATCCTAATGAGCTGGGGGCTGGGTATGGTCTCCCATTGGTACCATGTGAACGCCAGTGACTCATAAGCATTTATTGGGAGTAGCGTTTCCCTTGTGACTCCCTCCAACTCCCTTTTCTTCTAACAGTTCCTCTGAGTTGTTCTATCTTTCCAATGGACGCCAAACACTTCTGCCTTCATTGCTAGGCTCATAAGGATTAATTAAGGAATGGGAAATAAAACCTATATCCTGCAAGTTTGCTATATTATGTGTTCAGAATAAATGATTCTTGGCCAAAGTCTTGTGAGGGGATTCCCACTTATCCCAACTGCTGTTCTTTGTACACCCTCAGACATGGAACAAGTACTTTCCCTTCTCTTTGGAAAAACTGAGGCTGAATATACAACTTGTCATGCAATTCTGTTAGGATAGAGGGAAACTTACAAACCTGAAACTCATTTGCTCTTGGGTAGGAGAGTTAAGAAAATCTGCAGTGTAAACCCTTGCAGGAAAGGGTGTGAAGGGTGGGGTGGATTTACCAGAAGTTTGACTGTGTGCTCTGAAGCCTTCTGGACAGGAAAAGTATAGCCACCCAAGGAAGCAGCATTCCTGACATCCCCTAAAAGGCCACTGTGTGAAAAAACAGCCAAAGGCAAGAAGTCCCTTGAGACATACTTTCCTTCCCTCTTCTGGAATTACTGCAGCACTAGGCAGGGCAAAGGAGTGATCCCGAACAAACATTTAGTTTCCAGGTGGGAAAAGAGAGCTCAGGAGACTGTTTCGCCTCCTAAGAAATCTGGCTATAGTTTTCTCCTGTACTACCCAATGCTTGTGCATTTGTGGATTAGGTGCACACATGCACAGGGCCATGCTGTTGGTAAACCATGATGGTGAGAAGGCAAAGGAGAAGTCTCTGCTTCACAGCGTCCTTTCCCAAAGAAACAAGACCTCCTCATCTTCAGCAGCAATCCACATGCCATAAGACTATGGAAACAGATATGCATGCAATTAGGTTACCGATCCCCATCACCTGTTACTAAGGGATATCTGGCAGGAGAACTGAGCCCCTGAGATGGAGGCTAGTTAAGGTAGCTTAGCTCCAGAGGGCACAGATATCTTAATAGGTCTCTGGGTGGTTGAAAGCTCTCTTTTTCAAGCCTTTGAAGACGGTGTGAATGACTCCTAGCTAGGTAGAGACAGCCATTCTCTTGAGGCTGCCTGGGGAATCTGAGGCAAAGGTAGTTGGGGCAGGCTCCTCAATGGAGTTACCGAGGTCCAAGAACTCCAGGATGATGTCTCCAAGGCAGTAAATCAAATGTCTGAAAGAAATGGATAGAACCAACTGAGAAGAGTGCCTGCCTCATACAGCTCTCGTCTTAGAGAGAACTCTAAGATGCTTCAATTGTTACCAGCAGCTGCAAAGTCTGTAGCACAGCTGCCATGGAATCAGTGCTTACTGCATTATTGAAAGCTACAGCTCAACAAAGACAAGAACAGTACTGGAGACCAGACTGCAAAACCACGTTCTCTGCATAGCTACGTCAGCACGCCAGCACTACTCTGCAGAACTGCTGTCATGTCATTCTCTGCATAGCTACGTCAGCACGCCAGCACGCCAGCACTACTCTGCAGAACTGCTCTTCTGTTGGGAAGAACTGTTGGGATGTCATTACAGCTGACTGTTGCTTCTGATGATGGATCACAGTGAATTTACTCTCTATTAACTGAGTCCTTGAGTCTGAGAGTTGAGAACTTAGACACTGATGGAGGCTTGAGAAGGCAGGTGCTAGGGGATATGATACTTTCTCAAAGCTGTCCTGCCTTAGAGATGGGATCTATCTCCTGACATGTTCTAGGTTCTAGTCCCTTTATATTATGTAACCCTTACTCTCCTATCTATATCCCACTAAACAATGACAATTTCTGATCTCAGTGCTAATCACAGCTTTGCTGTGAAGCTGAAAACCTGTGCTGAAAGACATCACATAGCCAGAACAGGTTAGGGCATATTCCTGACATTGGAACTGACAAATGTTAGGGAAAACCACTGAGCACACTTCCTCAGCACAGTGCTGAAGTGCTGATGTAATTGTGTAAAGTGGCATTTTATGGAATTCAGTCACAAGGACTGTTCTTGCCTGGAGGTTAGCAGAGCACTTTTAGCAGCCCTTCCTGGGGTCTGCACTGAGTTCTTCCAGACACAAATAGTGACTGGTCCCACAGCAGCATTCTTCCACCAAGTCACAGCTCAGAAGCTGGCAGCACGGCTTTCACTGAGTGTGTGTAGAACCTGGATACTGACCTTTGGTCAGCACAAGTGCAGACCAATTCTGACAGTGGGCTCTGCCCTTACCAACCTTATACCTGTGACAGCAGACAGCTTTACCTATGCTGTGTTGGGTATTGCATACTCCGGCCTACCTGTTGATGAGGGGTTGTTGGAATGACTCCAAGACTAGACTCCAGCTCAGCCGGCACTTGTTCACCCCCAGGATGTCTACCAAAAAATCTGAAGGAGAAAAACCAAGTAAGACCACTGCAGCTTTAGAATCAAAGAAGAGCATCTCCCAGAACTCATGCTAGCCCACAGATTGGCTACTTCTAGCATAGCACTAAGGTACACAGCCAAATGAAAATACCATAGAACAGAGAGAAGTTGTGAAAAAATATGGCTTTTAAAAATATGTAACTTAGAATGGGCCTCAAGGGCTTTGAGACCTGCCACAAAGGTGGAGAGATATTTTTGAGGTCAGTGCTTAGGCTGGTGAAAAGGTAACTCAAGTGGATTGTCCAGAGCTGAATTCATTACTCTTCCTTGGTTACCACAGCCACAGGCAACAAACGGCCTTCCTTGGCACTGAAAAACAACACAAGAGAAGGGCATGTTTTTACTATTGCTAAAGACACAATTAATCAAGTGTGAGCTCTCAGGAGACAGCATGCTCTTCTCTAGTCCCTAAATACCACCAGTTAGCAGAGAACTCAGCATCGTTACATGGTGGGAACGGTGCTGAGATCTGCTATTGCAGCAACAGCTTTTTCAGAACTGTCCCAAAGTCTTAAACCCACATGTTTATTCCTTAGAATCTGTGGTCAAAGTGATCCTTCTACTCTCTTGTCATCAAAGTTGAGTGAGCAATGAAGAATCACAGCCGTGGCCATCCTCCCATCAGATGGAGAAATGGGACCTTAAGGACCCTTTTGGAGATGGGGAAGGATGTCAGGCAGCAGTGGCAAAGCAGGATGGAAGGAAAGAATATACATTAGCAGTGAGTATCACCATCTCACTGGCCCCATTACCTGGCAGGATACTCATCAAGCTCTGCAAAGCCTGCTTCTCAGTAGCTTCTTTCTGTGCCTGAGTCCTCCCAGGCCGTGGAAACTTAGGCAACACCCCACCAGGCCAGATAGATTCCCGAAGAAGCTGGAGGTACTGCACCCAGCGCTGGGGACAAGTTAGATTAGCCACCTGTACTTCTAGCCACCTGTGGTAGAAGAGAGAAGAAAGCTCAGAAAAGCCAGGCAATTTCAAGGCAACAGGCTGGCTGTCTACCTCTCCTCTCAGACTCATATTTTAAAATCCCAGCTGTGAAGAGACAGTATTTGTGAGCATGGGCTCTGAGGTAATTAGGTCATAGGCCACACCCCTTGTGAAGGTGGCTGTAGTGTTCTTTCTAAAGAGACTTAAGCCTCCAAAAGACGTGTTTCATCTTTTACCATGTAAGACTATAGGAATGAGATAGAAGTCTGTGAATCAAAAAGTAGGCATATGACTGATTCTGTCAGTATCTGGACCCTGACTTCTCAGTCCTGAGAAGTGTGAGAAGCGAATTTCCATTGTTTACAAGCTTTATGGCATCCACTATATTTTTCCTAGGTTCGTCCTAATAGACTGAGAGAGTATAACTCATGTAAGTAGCCACAGTCAGCAGCAGCCTTCATGATGGAAAACCAAGCCAGCTCAACAAATGGGACCACACATTTCAAGACAAGCAATGGTGATAACACTGTACCAGGGCCTTGCAGAGGAAATGCTAGCAGGCCCCAATCTCAAAGCAATCTTCGGGTTGTACCCAGAGTCTCCTTCTCTCCTGTACTCACTGCCCTGGAGTTAAAATGGTGATTTCCACACAATCTCTTATTCTTCCTCCTTGCCATCTGGTATGGTCAGGAGGCCTATAAGGCCTTTGTCTTCAGGATGTTCTACACCCACACACTGCTTCAAGCTCTCTTCTCTGCTTCCACAAAGTCTCATGTAAACACTCACTCCCTGTTGCATGGAACTCTCCTTGAGAGGCCCAGCTCAAGTGCTCTCCTCCTGACGCCTCCTCCAGCACTTGGTGCTGTCGGAAGGGGTGTAGTTAACATACTCTGGCATATGAATTCCTTTCCCGTGTGTTTAGAGCTTTATCTTTTAACTAGACTGTCAGTACCACAAGAATTCAATGCCTTGTACTTCTTCAAAATCTCCAAAGTACCTTGTGTCCCAAGAAATGTTTGCTGAGTGACATCTAGTTTCATCATTATGAAGGCCTTTACCTTTGTCTTGCTTTCAAACATGATTCAGTAACTCTCAGGCACAGATAAACCAATTCTGGAGGCTCAGCTGAAAACCTGGAAGGTGTGTCAACATTATTCTTTATGTTTCTGTATTTTTCCATAGTCACACCTAGTCACTGTTGAGGCCTCCTTAGCATGTATCTCCTTGGAGACAGGCATGGCTATGTTGGTCAAGGATGGACCATCAACCACTTCTCCTTATATCCAGAAGGTTGTTTGGGACTACACTACACGACAACCCATGCCATTGCTCTTATATCCAAACTACCTGTCAGCTATCCAAGAGAAGAGGGGCCGACAAGGCAAACTTTATTTAACTTCCATTCTTCAGACTGTCTGCATTCCACTCACGCTGGGCATTCCAGTCCTGGGGGCTACAATCCCCCAAGTCCGGGGCTCACAAATGATTCTAAGAATAGGAAGTCCAAAGGTAACAGCAGGGCAAGAATGGCAGGCATCGATAGAGATCAAGCGCGGCACAAAGCCTCTCTTGCCCAGAATAGCCAACAGGATCGTGCCTGTTATTCTTAGGGCTGCATCTCCTTTCACAAGGCTTTTCATTCAGCAGGCCTAAGCCACCTGACAACAGGGATCTAGTGGCAAGAAGAATTCCTGTTCCTGTTTATAGAAGAGCAGCACCCGAGGGAGGTAGCTGCAATGACCTGATCAGGTTCTCTCCAGGTGGTAAGGTGGCTCCAGGACTCCCTCTTCCCTGAAAGCCATGTATGCGTATGCATTTTTTACTAAGGTGAACCATGTGTGCTAGCTCTCATCTAAGAATGGGGGGAATGGGCAAAGGCTTGCTTGTTAACTCGAATCTTCAAAGAGAGTGGCGAATCTTGACACAAGACATATTAAGCAGGATGAGATTTAGCTCAGCTTCATTCATGTATGCATAGAATAAACTAGTCTGTTTCTTTTCCTGTCTTCTGGGCTGGTAATGCGGTATTCAAACTCTCCTAAGCAACCATAGCACTGACACAATCTTTCCTCATACAAGAGTGCATCTGGGTGCACCAGTCATTTTCTGGGCATGTCTCAGAGATCAGGGGTTTTGAGTCTACATTAATTTATCCAGATTTTACTATGGCAAGGATGTCCTCTTTGCTGTCTACCACAGGAATTTAGCATCTCATGCACAGACGCAGGGTGCAAACAGTGTTTAGTATGTTGCAAAGTATAAACTTACACAAGTCTGACTATAATTCTTCAAATTCTATGAATGCTGAGAAGAAGAATCAAAAGCCCCAAATGGTAAAATTCAGCTCCTGGAGACGGGGCTGAGTTGGTAAGCTAAACACAGGGAGGCAAAGCAGGGGGACTGTCACTGAGGACTGGAACCACCAAGCTAATGCAACAGTCACCGGAAGGCAGGAAGAAGTTGAAGCACAGAGCTGGTCATCTGAAGGCCCCAAAGTCAACCTCAGGAATGTCTGAAACAAGCCTAGGGAAAACTGGCAGAAATAGAATTCAGGTCTACAAAGAAGAGTTCTAGAGTGCATCTCACAGGTCACATGTGGCACACGTGACTAAATACCCATTCTTTCCAGAACTGTCCTCTTTGCAGTATTTCCTGCAGTCGCTTTCCCCAGTCCCACCTCACTTCCTGGTCCTAGTGAACACATCCTCTGTGCTCTAACTGGAGGGCTGGGTGGTGTGTCATCAAGAAGACTGCCACCATAACCACCCTTGCCTGAGCATCATGCTCCTCAAACACTACTCTTAAGTGTCTAAGCCATTCTCTAAGACATGTTTTAGTATTACATAGGATGTATTTCTAAGCTGTACATTCAGGTATTTGGTATAATTTGTTTTTCTTGGGTCTACATGGAAACAAATACCAGGAGAGTCTAGAAAACAAAGAGGGATGAGATTCTAGCCCCAGGTTCCCTTTCTTTTATTCTGTCATTTTTCTCTAAGCCTATTTATTTAACATTTAAGATTTTATTTTATTTATATGGGTATTTTACATCCATGTGTATCTGTGCACCATGTGTGTGCAGGGTCTGTGGAGGTCAGTAAAGGAGGTTTGATCCCCTAGGACTGTAGTTAGAGCTGACTATCGGGCACATGTGGATCCAGGGAATTAAACCCAGGTCCTCTACAAGAGTGGCCAACGCCCCAACCCCTGACCTACCTCTCCAGCTCCACCCTTCCATTTGTTTATCAAACTTTAACCCCCTGACTTCTACTGAGCTCACTCTAAAACCAAGCTACCTGCCACAGGGAAGGCAAACATGAAGGAGTGATCAAGAAAGCATGATCTTGTGACCCTTCATTTGTTCCTTTCTTCTCTCTATTGCATACATTATCCCATTCCTTTAAAATTTTCTCTTTAAAAATTATTTTCTTCTTTACTTATATGTATGTGTAAGTGCATGTGGATATCCAGGGAGGGCAGAAGAGGACTTGAGCTCTACTGGGAGCTCTACTGGTTGTGAGCCACCTACCTCGGCCCTCTGTGAGAGCATCAAGTCCCCTTGACTGTTGGGTTCTTTCCAGCCCTGTCTTATTCATTCTTAACACAGCGAAGGAAGAGTTAAAAAGAGATATGTATTGCTAGCTCCCTTAAAGTAAAAGGATGAACTGATGGACTGAAGCAGGGTCTCTAGCCTCATGTAACCCAGACTGGTCTTGACACGTCATCTTCCTACCTTTACCTTCTGCTGCTGGGACTGTGGGAGAGCCACTATAATCAGCTCTCTTACCCTCTGGTTAACCTAAATCTAAAGTTTCAAGGTGGCTATAAACACACACATCTCTCTACCAGTTATCAGAAGTAACTTCTGCTGCATCACTTACAACACAAATACCATTGTTTATGTAACACAAGACGCCTGAAGTAAACACACTGAAATAAACGGTAGAGAATAGCCTCCAGCAGCACCGGCTTTATTTCCCATCACTATTCCAGGTCTGATATTTGATTTAGAGAGACCTTTTTCTGTCAGTCTACCTTTATCCCTCCACTCTCCAACCCCCACTCACAAGCTTAGTCCATCAAGCATCTGGGAATGGAAGACTCCAAAATAGCAAATAACATGAGCAAAATTCAAAATGAAACAAACAACAATAACAAAAAAGGATAACCAATAGACTGCGCTGGGACATTGGAGGGGCTTCTGCTTTGCCAGATATGGAAGGAGGGTGTGAAAATCAGGGCTTGCAGCTACAGAGGAATGCATGTTACTCCATGCTCAGAAGAACCTGGTCTGAAATAGCTACAGATAGAGAAATGGAGCAGGGGCTAAAACGGAGACAGTTTAACACCAGGGCTTAGGACAGCACTTCAAGGTTAGCAGAAGGTCACGTCCCATCAAAACAGCAGAATCAAATCTCCTAAGGGAGGGGAGAAGACATTGGAGATGGTGTCTAATGGAGATAGTTGAGCTCCCCTCTCACTTCTTGCCTAAGAGAGCTACAGGCTAAGTGAGGGAAGGTCCTGGATTAAATGACTTAAATGGAAGAGAAATGGCGGTGAAGTCATGAAACAGAAAATATGTGCATTAATAATATTCTAACAAAAATTCCCAGTGTATTCTGAATGAAAGAAAATAAGAGCTCTCTTAATTATCTACTGCGCTGTACCTCATAGGCCAAGAAGATACTCCAACCTCACTGTAAGATATCACAGTTCAAATAAAAAGAGAGAAAAGGTGATCAGGTTAAAGCTGACCTTTAATGACCTGTTCTTCTTTTATGGCCATTTTCTGCCATTTGAAACAGACCTACAGTATATTAAAAGTGGCGACTCACCATAGGACCCTTGAAGGAAGGTTTTTAACTGTATGCTTCCTGATGGTTTGACTATTAATTCTTCACCATGAGGGCTATTCTGAGTGTTAGGAAGTATTCAACTAGTATCTCTGTCCCTCTACCTAACTAGATAGTAGCTATGACAATCAAAAGTACTCAGACATTGCCATACGCCCCTTCAGAATAACATGGCTCTGGTTGAGAATAATTGCCCTAGACTTAGGGTTGTTTAGATTCAATATATTGGGCCACTTTCACAGTGAGTTTTAAGAGCTCAGAATGTTTAACACATTTAGTATATTTCAAATTGTGGCTGGACATCGTTAGTGAACATGTGTAACAACATTTTAAGAACTCTAAGTAGAAATTGAATAGGAAATATACAAGTGTATTATATATTTTAGGATAGTTTTGTTTGTCTCATGCATGCACGTGCCTGCGTGTATATAGATTAAATATGTATGCATATCTGTATACATGTCTGTACACATGTGCATTCAGTAAAATTTTCAAGTTAAAATTTATTTCTTCCTGTGGACAGAAGTTTTCAGAAAAGTTGCAATACAATGATACAATATAACGGACTAGAAATTCCGAGAAAGCCAAAGCCATTTTTCATTTCCTAGAAATATCAGCCACCTCACGTGTCCTGTAAATTATATACTTAGCACCCTGAGCACTGGCTCACTGCTCAGGAGCACCAATCTATAGAGCGGGAGAGAAAGCAGGCCCTGGGGAGGCACAGTGCGGACCCAGGTCTTTCCCATTAAGTAAGCTGTTTTTGCCGGTTTCACACTTGATTGAGCAGCTTCTTTCCCAGATTCCTTTCTCAGGCCTCTTTTCCTGCGATGGCCCCTTGTGTTTATTCACAATCTCTGTTGTCAGCTGGCAGCTTTACACTTCTCAGTCTGATAGCCAGCCAGACGCAAGTTCCTCGGCTGTGTCTGAGAAAGTTCAACATTGCTGCCCTCTGACTGTGTATTTAGGTCACCAACCTTTCCTGTCCTCTATAGGAGAAGAATGAGGAGGAAATGAACTCTGAGGTGAAGAGCTCCAGCTTCTTCCTCCTACACTTATTGTGAGTCTGAAATGGCTTACTACAAGCCTTCTGTGATTTCTGCTTCCATGGTTTAGATCATGGGTCTACATCTCTAAGTCAAGCCATCAAAAGAAGACCTAACCCTCCTTAACACTACAACTATCTAGGGAAAACAGGCAATGGCTTTATAAAACATAATTTTAATAAATCTTTGAGAATTACAGGCAATATATATTTAAACTTCTTTTGTATGTATGGGTATACTGCTTCCATGTATGTGTGCCTGGTATCTGCCGATGCCAGAGGAGGAGATCAGATCCCCTGGGACTGGAGTTATCATCATGTAGGTGCTTGGGATCGAACCTAGGACTTCAGAAGAGCAGCAGAAGTGCTCTTAACCTTGGAGCAACAGCCACTATTTTCTTTTTAATTAAGAATCTATGAATCATAAGTTAATATGCATTAAGAATTTAAGGATCTTAAGCAAGGAACTTCTAGAAACCTTCTCTTGAACGGTAGAGATGATCTTTCTCAATCTCACCAGTTCTACACAAGTAAATGTTGAGAACCAATAAGAAGCCTTTAGAAGTGGCTTACAGAAATAAACAACTGAAGAACCAGAAAGGAACTTATCCTATCCAAGTTCCTTTTGAAGCAGAGTCCTGCTCTGTAAGTTCAAGGCATGTTGTTGTCTTGTCTACTGAGTTTAGAAATAGGCTTTTATTTTACTTCTGCCATTCATTAGCAATGTGACCTTAGGAAAGCTTAATCAAAAGCATAATTTTAGTATATTAGAAGTGCCTTTTAAACATTGTCTCCTTGTGAATTCTACTCCCTTGTTTTAGATTTATCCTCTGGGTTAACAGTATTAGGGCAAATCTGTCTCTAAAGATGGTACATTGCAGTTTTAATTCAGTAATTATTCCATTCTTACTCTCTTCTATAAGCTATATGGACATGACTCTCCCAGCCTCAAAGCTGGGCACCCATCAGCCACCTAATGAAGTCTTGAGTGACCGGGAGAAATAAACAGCTACCCATCTTGGCTCCATCCTCTTAGATTCCTGCTGCTTCAAGATTCCTTTCTTAAATTAAGAGGACCTAGAACCAAATGTGCCTGAGAGGTGACCTGACCTTCTGCATGTAGGGAACAGAACCTTTTTTGATCTTGATGCTGTCTGTAAGTTGACAGTTTACAACAGTTTATGCTGGCGTTTGGGCACACACAAGCACTGACACTGCCTTTGCAGCCAACTAAAATCGTTAAGTCCACATATGTACATTAAAAAAATAACAGCTTGTCATTAAATCTGTAAATGTGCAATATAAACATGTAGGAGTCAGGTATGGTAACACATGTCTGCAATCCCAGAAAGGAAGGTAGAAGGAGGGGTATTTGAAGGCCCAGGCCTATCTGTACCACGTAGAGAGACCCTATTTCAAAGAAACCAAAGAGAAAAAAAGAAAATCTAAAATTTAGCTTATATGTATACCATCCAAATTCTATTTTGTGGTCTTAGATAATAATGCCAACCTTTCAAATCTTTTTGAATATTCATTTTTGTCATTCCTCTAAGGTTGGGTTGTTTCCAAAGTTACTGATGACAAACACTAAAGAGGGGAAGGGAGGAGCAATTCTCCAACACTAGAAATGGCTTCCCAGTTTACCCCACCCCACCGTGTGTGTGTGTGTGTGTGTGTGTGTGTGTGTGTGTGTGTGT
>LOJH01000494.1:2779-32046 GCA_001685095.1 Ellobius talpinus | reverse complement strand
GTGTGTGTGTGTGTGTGTGTGTGTGTGTGTGTGTGTGTGTGTGTAAAAACCACTTGGTCTAGCCACAAATTACTTAAAAGTGCTAAATGATCCTGGTCAAATATGTTCATCTTTATCTATAGACATATCATAACAAATACCTGTTGAAATCCAGACATATGTTACCATCACTATTTCCTTTCATTGTTCTGTCAAAGAAGTTACCATAACTAGACAGGACATGTGCCTACAGAATCCATTCCACCACCTTGGATTCACTGTTTCCTTTCCTGAGTGTTCAGAAAACATTTATTTCATAACATGCTTCAGAAACTTCCAGACATAGATGTCAGAGTCCACAACTTTTATCTGTATTTTTAAAGGAAAGACACTTGTCCATCTGGAATCCATCCCCAAATGATCATTTCTTATTGACCTTGGGTCTCTAGTGGTAAATGTAAATTTATCCAGTTTCATAGACTGGACTCATCTATGTTAGGTACATGGATTTGAAACTGGTTAAGCCAATTGTGGTGGTGCATGAAGGAAGCAGTTGCTGAAACGGATGAGCTGAGGGGACTCACAAGTTCCAGGTTAGCCTGAGCTGTATCTACAGCCTGCAAACACAGCTCTGGGGTAGAATGCTTGTATATCATAATCATGGCCTGGGTTCGATTCTCAGTACAAAACCAAAACAGACAAAATACTTTAAAAGTTCTACTATTATTTCCATTTTTATTGTAGCTTTCAATTCTATCTTCATCATGTTCATTCTTATTAGATCATTTTCCTTTTAAAGAAACCAAAACAGAGATTAAACAGCCTAGAATATAGACCCATTTGTTTGTTGTGAGTGAATAAATGCTTTCTCAATGTAAGCAGCTAATAGTCTAGCATCTATCCCAAACAATCAGCATGACTCTGAAATCAAGTGCTGGCTGGCTCTTTTAAGAAGCCATTCTTTCCTGATTTTCATCAGCCTTAGCTCCTTCTACACACTAGTGTGCTGGCCGCTATTCTCATCAGTGCCATTGCTACTTGATCTGTATGACTTAGTCTATGTCCTCTCTCTAACTTCCAGTGTTCCTCTAGAATCTGATCTCAATATTGATCTTAGTCTCACTTGATGCCGACTCTTCTGTTTTCCCTCATTAGAGTCGTGTGTTTAATTTGCTCACATGCTTACTTAACCTCGGATTTGGTACTGCTTTTTCTAAGTGCCAAAAGAATAAGACTTACAACTTGGAGGGCAGGGGTTTGACCTCCTCATTAGGCTGTTTCCTGGAGCATTTAGCATAATAGTGACAAACACATAATAAACTGTCAAACATCTAACTCAATTCTGTTCTAGAACTTTTATGAATACTTCTAGTGCCACTATTTCAATTCCATTGGTTATATAGTTCATAAAGCAGTATGCTTAAAAAAAACCTCACTCTTTTTTGTTTCTCTATGAATCTCAGTATCTCTCATCCACTTCTGTTTTTCCTTGTGAGGCAGCTGTTTTCCAGCATTACTTTATCTATTGTCTTTATCTCCTCCTTTGTCCTTGAGAGATGGTCTCCTGCATAACTATACTTTCTGGTGTCTGTGATCAGAACCCATCCTGAGTTACCATAGATGATGGCACCAAACACAAACTGGGTGTGCTGATACACACTTGTAATTCCAGCACTCAGGAGGTGGAGGCTACGTGCTGAATCTGAAGCACTATCTATCTCAAACAAACAAACAATCCACAAAAACAAACAATCCACAAAACAAAAACAGGCAAATATATTATCTAGGCCTTAAGTTTTCTATCTACAGCCTAGTAATTATTAGCGACAGAGCCAGTGTTTCTTTATGTGTAATTCATTTACATCCAAGTCAAATCTATTGATTTAGTCAGTGACAGTCTTTCATTCACAATCTGGATACACCATTCAAAAGATTCTGTCATTCTGTTATAGTTCTGACAAGTCAGAATCTCTGTACAAGTCATTTTTGACTTCTTCCTGTCCTCGACCCCACTCCCAACAGCACACATCTAACTGAACTGACTCTACCATCTCCACATCTCACGGGCCTGCCACCTGCACCATCCTGCTGGCAGTGGCCCAAGCTGAGCTTCTCAATGTTTATCTCTTTCACTTTAACTCCTTCCTAGTTTGTCTCATCTCTCTAGCTCCAGCTTTGCCTCTTTCCAAACTGCCTGCAGCACTGTTAAAGTCATTTTTCCAAGTTGCCAAAAATGATCATGTTGTCACGATGTATGCTTGTAAACTGCATCCCATTAAGTGGTAGACAGATGCTATGCTCTTCATGAGACTCCATATGAGTTAGCTCTCATGTCTTGTACGTGATACATCCCGAACCATTTAGCTCCCATGAGGACCAGATGGCTTATCCTTCCCACTGCTCTACTTGGTGTGCTCTACCGTCACATCTGCTGTAACTCCCTACTCTTCCAGGTCTGCTTTGATGTCACCTGGTCTGGGAGCCTTCCCTGGGTGTCTCACAACTGTCTGCTTCATCTTTCTCTGAGTCACACAGAATTTCTTTAAAAGCCTTTATTTTACATCAGAACTCCTCATTTACAATGCACCTCCATTTGGATAACCAACTTCCTCTTGTGGGGACTTGGAGGTCTTTTTAATGTATTTTTAATCACTACATTTGAAACAGAGTAGCTGAGCAGTAAATATCAGTTCATACATGTAGTGGGGAAGCCTCAGGTCTTAGAGTATGACCACAGTACAAAATTAGCTCTGTACAAAGCATATTCCCCAATATTTAAAGAAGAAAACAAATGATGCTTTTAATTATCCATGCTTCTGGTGGAGGACAATGACAGATTTAATGTCCTGTGGATAAGGTATGGCAGTGTAAACCTGCAATCGCATCACTTTGAGGCTGAGGCAAGAGGATCACGAGTCAGGCCAATGTCGGCTACAAAGTAAGACTGTCCCCAAAGCAAACAGATAAGCAGGCACTGGGCATGGTGCCATTCAGTTGCAATCCTAGAACTTGGGAAGGTGAGACAGAAAGAGGAAGACTTGGAAGCCAGCCTGGGCTACATGGTGAAACCTTGATATGAAAAACAAAACAAAACAGAAACAAACCCCCAAGAGACTGTATTTGCATTCCATATGTAGTTACATAAATGTCTGCTCATAAGCCTTAGCTTTACATTCCTAATAATGACCCTTTTGAAAGCTAGCAGTCAAATTAAATTGTAGGCTGTACACCAGCTGCAAATGGGTGCTGTCAGGAGTATGTGGTAATAAGTCAGCTGCTGTAGAATGAGGAATTTATCATGAATAATCCATGCAGTGGGCAAGTCACACGTACTTATGCATCCCACTGGAAGGGACAGGAAGTGAAAGGCAAGGGTTAGTGGCCCAGCCATGCCTTCTTTCTGCACACTATAAATCTCAGAGAAGGGAGACAGCTGCCGGCTGACTGCCTACGCTTCTGTTGGTTTTCTTGGCAAATGAGCCCTGAGGACAGAAGGGGCTGAAAGTCAAACACAGAGGTCTATGATGACTAAGTCAGCCCTGTGTTTTGGGAAGCGCCGTTCATGGATGGAACAACACCAAGCTTCTTCCAACCAATTTTTTGAAAGAAGAAAGAAGAATGCAGCAGGATGGGGGTAGGGTGGGGGACACAGACAAAAATCAAAAGCCGGGATCCCTTTCTAACAAATATGGCATAGAAAGAAGACATTTATAGACCTTGAGTTTTGGGAGAAATAACATGGAGTGCAAAGGGTGATCTGTAGACATTCTTCCAGATTTGGGCACTGTGACACCTTTAAGACTTTAATTTGAAAGCTCATTACAAATGTCTCGTGTGCCTCTGAAGACAGTCGAGCCTTCCTGCCACCATCTGTTAGGAAGACACAGCATAACTGCAAACACCTCTGCCTGGCTTGACTTCTCAGAAGTTGAATGAACTGAGTTTAGGTCTCTGTCTTTTCAAAATAGGAGAATTCTTATGCTCTCTTCTTCACAAGATCAATTGGAAAAATGAAAGAATAAATGTTTTTGAAGATGCTGTGCTTGTGCATGTGACAGAGAAAATGCCCCCTTTCTGATCTTTGTAACAAACACTACCAGATCCAGAGATCAGGACAGCAGAAGACAGTGAGCTTTGTACTTCATGCCTCAATTTCCCTCCTTGCCAGCAGGGTCAGGGTAACAAAGACAGAAACAGTAAGCCAGTAGACAGTAAGTAAGTAAGTAGTACAGAGTGACTAACCAGACTGGAGAGAAGCCTGTGGAGTTAGGGATAACATGAAAATTATGTCGGAACCTTCGCAAAGCTTAACCTCTGTATCCTAAACAACAACACTGCCATTTTTGAGACTAGAAGATGCACGCTGCCCCTTTCCATCTCCCCAGCCCCATGTGAACTGCAGGTCTGGCTCATTCACAGTCCCTAGGTAGTTACCTTTCTCAGTGGCGTGCAAAGGCAGGGAGGTGGCTAAGAAGGCAGGGTAATTAAAAGGGCCACCCATTCAGAAGAAAATGGAGTCAGCTGAAGGGGAAAGGGCAGTGAGAGGGTGCGAAGTCCTTAGTACTGGAGCAGCAGGAAGAAAGGCAAGATACAAAGGAAGGAAGAAGCCGTAATTTAGTGGTTGTCCTGACAACCAGGGTCCCTATTGCTCCTAGCAACTTTAACTCACTGGGAGTGCTCCCCTCTTGGCTGAGGGCATGATCACCACTGGAGGGAAGAAGAAAGGACACAGAGGGAGAAGAGTAAGTAATTATGAGCTCTTTATCAGAAGGGGAAACTTTCACATGTCCCCGCTATTAGAAGCACCAGAGTTAGAGTGTGCAGAGCTAGGATTTGGAAGAGAACTACCTGGGATCCTATTTAAATTAGACATAGCAGGGCTTCAAGTCAGGCGAAGGAAATGGCCACAGAAGGCTGAAAAAAGACCAGCCTTGAGAACAAAGGATCAATAGGAGAAGGAGATGTCCACGAGAAAGAAACAGTAGAAATACAGGCAGGGGAACAGGAGAGAAGAAAATACAGGGTGGGGATTCACCTGGGGGAGTTATTTAATAGCACTGGCTTTTGCTTTCCTGTCTTTAGGATGGTTTCCAAACCTTCTCAAGTCGAAGGCTATGCTGACACCAAGGAGAGACACTCAGGATACAAAGACAGCATGGTGGCAGCTCCAGAGTCTCTGATAATCAGCTGTAGTTAGAAAACGTGGGAAGTAATGCATAAAATTCGAGAAGAGAAACCACAGCAGAGAAAGGGGCTACCAGGGGCTAGTCTTGACACGCATTACACAGGGAGTCTTGCTCACAACCAGGCTTAATTCTCCCCGAGAACTGCAGTCCGCTGGCCCTGACATTAGAGTGAGAGTAAAACGTAGTCCTTGAGTCCATATTTTCTCCTTCCCTGCTCCAAAGTCAAGCTTTCTTCCTGTACAGGGCACTTGATGGCAACTCTAAGGACATAGTAAAGATCAGAATGGAGCTGGGGGTTTAGTTCAATGGCAGAGCATTTGCCTAACTCATGGGATGCTTAATCCTCAGCATCTGGGGGAAGGAGGGATAAAAAATGTGCATTAACATTGATTGCTTCTCCAAGGTGAGCTAATAGTAGCGAGCCACAGGATCTCAATGCCTGGCTGAAAGAAATGAGAAATGTCCATGATTATATCATAGTTTCCTAAGACAGTAGCATCAGGCAGTCTGGCCCTGATGGTCTCTACTTCAGTCAGATGTATCATCACGTACATCTAAGGCTTTGGGTAGCGCTTGAATGTAGGTGATCTCATAGAGGACCAGCAAAATTCTTCCAATTCAGATGTGCAACTGGCTCATTATTACCACATCTCTAGTTCGTTCTGTTCTGAATGTATCAGTCCCAGCACGGAATTCATAAGGGACAGAACCCACTCAAAAGGGCATCTCTGACAGGCCTGACCAGAGAAAAACAGCCTGCTGAGGACCCATCAGAAGGGAGGGAGGAAAAGGAATGTGGAAGACGAAAGAAACTCAGCTTGTTTATGTCACTGGCACCATGGAGTGGCTTCTGAATTATGGAGCAAGGCTTGGGCATTATCGCTAGCTAAGGCAGGAGAACTTCTACTGCAAAATAGTTCTTTCTCAAAGGCAAATGGGTATTTTTAACCTGCAGCGCCACCTGGTGCCTATAGGGAGAATTCTGGTACTCATTTTTCCAAGTTGCAGATGGGCACTCACCGTTCAGAGAGCCAGGTTAAAACCATTCAAAATACGAGATACTTTCTATTTAAAAGTACAAGTAACACACTCTATTTAAAAATGTGTCACCATTTGAAATACTACGTAGCTTAAATGATGCCTATCTTATAAGGTCCAGCTCCAAACACATACCTTTCTCTAGTAAGCCTTTCTAAAATTTATTTCCTATTAGCTTTTCCCTAAATGACCTATTTAGAGAACAGTTTAGATAGAGTGAGGTGAAGTGACTTGTTTTCTAAGTCACACAGGTAGTGAGGCACATGGCAGGATTTAAATTTGTACCTGTCTGATTTCAATGTCCACATTCATTCTTTCTTTGTAGAGCGGGGGAATAGACAACATCACAACAGGACGTGCTTCCAGACAGGATGAGCTCACTGGATCCTCACAGTGGGGTCAAGATGCTCAAGGGCACTGTGCATTTTTGGAAAGTAAAAAGGTACTGTTGTGGTAGATGGCCTGAAAGGAAAGCCTCTGTGTGCAGGCACAACCATGGCTCTGGGTATCGGAGCTGCCCAATCCAGCTGGGGACTTCCTGCGAGGGAAGGCTGGGGAGATTCTGTTTCTCTGGGTACCTCTTGCCCCCAGCGCTGCTGAAGATGCTTGGCATTCTCACTAGTGATGAGCGAGGTACTGGAATAAGTAGAACTGCGTGTGACAGTGCACATCTTCTCATTTGACCTAAGTCCAGTCGGTGTCTTCTAGGTGTCAGCCAGATGAAGGTGAGGATACAACTTTGAACAGGACAGCCTTTGTCCTCAAGGATCTCACACATTCAAAGCTATTGTCAAAACCTCAGACTCCCAGCTTCCTACTTATGGTTGCACTTATGCAATAGCTACCAATAATGTGGCTTGTTAATGAAAGTCTCTGAGTTTATGCCTCAATAGTTTGCATTTCCTCTTCATTTTCTAATGATTAGGGCTCTATTTCTATTGGGCTAAATGATAATTTAAGAACTTGCAAAATACACAAAAGAACACAATTCACAGGCAGAAGGTGTTCGGTTACACATCCATCACAAAGTTAAAGACACATTAAGTAGAGATTCTCATATGTGATAGGATAGGGCATGGTGTCTTTAACATAATGTGAATTTAGAGCAAGTTATATCTCCCCAAATGCAAGGCAGACAATGTATATGGTAGACAAAACTGCTGGGGTCCCTCTTGGCCCAGTCCACAGGCTTCCCTTCAACATCCCTCATGGAGGAAGCATGACATGAAACATTCCTTCTTCTCAAGGAGACATTATACAATCTGAGCAAAGCTATCACTGCAAAAACAAACAACCCCTAATTTCAGAACCTTTAGAAACAGCCCAAGTCAATGATACTTGTAGGCTTGAAATAACCTAACACAAGAAAGCGAAGACTTACTTCCTGAAAAGGATTCAGGGATCTTCCAAAAGCACATACTTTTTCTAAAGAAGCTGTCGCAGGAAGAAATCAGGTGTGAGACAAAGACACTGGAGCTGTATTGTAAGGTGTGAAGTCACAGAGTAAAGGGACACAGCACTTGTGTGGCTGACTCTGAATTGTTTGATATTCTTTCTCCAGTTGTAAACAGGGTTTAGAACAGAAACACTAGGAAGGGCTAATCTCTGGCCCAGCAGCGCTTCGAATTAAGTCAGAACCTGCTGATGGAGGCAAGTGTATGTGGTACCATCAGATGCATCTGACCCAGAGACCAGTCTGGGGAAAAGCAAAGACTAGATGGGACTAAGAGTCTGGAACCTAGGTACTGTTTTGTGAGGAAGTTTGCACACAAGAGAGGCAGGCAGTGTGAGTGGAAGGAAGTGCGTATCAATTTCCTCACCTGCAAAATGTGACCATGCATGCCTATCTTACAGAACTGCACATCAGTGTGTATGGTAAGTAGGCGCACCTGCTATAGTGAGTATGTAATAATGTCAGCTCCTTCCTGCTGTAATTGCTTGTATCCTTTTGGCATCAGGCCTTCAGTTTCTCTTAATAACTACTGTCACAAAGGCCTCTTGGGTTGTAACATGCACACACCCACTGAGAAAGAAACTTTGAGTGGAGTTCTACCCCAGTACCATCTACAACTCTGAAGTGGCGTAAGAGAACAGTAGGAGAAGGAGTGTTCATATCAGCCATTGCCAATTGTCCTTAGGAGCAAGGCTATTCCACCGGGTAGCCTACACTCTCTGGTAGTCCCATGCTCTGTCACCACTTTTCTTGGGAGATGGTGCGTTGAACAACACCTTTCCTGAGAGGACTCCACGGCCTAGCATAAGCTTTAGAATTGCATTTAATATTGAATTTCCAGGTTTACTGCTGTTGGACTTCTTCAACCCACGTTTGTTTCTTATTTTTGCTATATTTACTTACTTATATATACTTTACTCTCCTCTACTTCCAACCTCACTGATTTTTTTGCCTACTGTATCAGGTAATTCCATCTCCATATATCCCGGACACATAGAGACACACTCATTTTCTCTCACACACACACACTTTAAGAAATCTAGACAAAGATGCCAGGAATGTGTCTGCTGGACTTTTGACATAGGGTCTGATGCCATCTTCGGGGCCATGGGGAGGGCAGAGTCATGGACATGGCATTCACGTACTCTGATGCTGGCCTGGATCCTATTTTTATCATGGCACGGCTCTGGGCATCTAGGCAGGGAGCTGGTCCAGCTTCTTCTCATTCCTTTACTCTCTACATCAGGGCTCCAAAATAATTTTACCCCTTACCTTGGCTGGGTCTTTCTGCCCCAAGCCTTCTACCATCAATGGGGCACAGTGCATCTCTCCTTCCCTCAAACCCAGACTAGCTCTGAGTGCTTTTCCAATTTCCAAAATTCAGTTCTGATGTATACATGGAACTGCTGTATTTCTTATGTTTTCACACACGAGAAGTTTGCACAAGCTGGCTTCATCGTTCCTTGGCTTAGATTGCTATCCTCACTCCCCTTTCCTCCCAAATAAGGAGCTCTCCTCGTTACATAATTGGATGTTCCCAGCACAGAAGCTGACATGAGGTCAGCCACGCATGCGTGCAAGACTTGTCTTTGACTTAACGATGCCTTTTTTGGGCAACTAACTTCTGTTGAGCTTCCCTCCCCCACTCCCTCCACACCATCAACAATCAAGGGAGATTTATAAGCCTGGCACAGATTAGAACTCCTCCAAAGTTGGCTTAGAAGAAGGGGTCATGGGGTTGGATTTACTCTGTCTCCCCTGCCCCACCTTTACAGGCTACAGAGAGTGTGCTTACAACTTGGCAAGAGTCCCTGGAGTCCAAGGCAGTTCTGTATATAGGTCTTTTAAGGGAGCAGGGAGAGCGAAGGAAGCTGGAAGCAGCAGAAGGAAGCGTGAAGCATGTCTGCTTGGAGATAGCGAGCTGGAGGGTGGAACGTAAGGACGTCTTAAGGGGGCATGGCACCAACATCTAGGTGGCTGTCCTATCCTGGATACCCAGACTGCACAGTGGTCAGGACAAGTAAAGCTGCAATAGCAGCTATCTGTGGCCAGTGACAACCACCAAGCTTCTTAAAGCACATAAAGGTCAGGAACTCAAGTGCCCTGAGGTTTCAGATGGAAATGTGGGAGTCGGTCATGGGGACACTAGATCCTCATATATCATCCCTTGTAGTGGAGTCAGGGTGGGCATGTTGGGTGTGTGTGCTGCTGCTCCAGGAGGGATCCAATTCCCAGCTTCTTTGCTTACCACACAAACACCTTTTTAAAGATAAAAGTCCCTGGTCTATCCAGGGAAGAGATGGAGGCTCATATCAGAGGTTCTCTTTGCTCCATGTGGACATGGACATCCAGTTTGGAGTCTATGAACACCTGATAATCTCTCCCAAGGTTCCCCACTCTGAGCAGTGAATTTTGGGGTGATTCTTGACCCTTGAAACCATGGGGCAAAGGTCTTATCCTGAAAGTTAAGAAAATCACTATAGAATAAAAGTATAAAAATGTGTTTTAGATTCTGCATATGTTATTTATGAACTTTATGGTTTAATAATTCAAATTCCTTACAAGCTATAGATTTCTCAGGTTAGAGGTGGGGATTATAATAACTCTTTCACAGAGCTCTTTAAAGGGATTAAACTATAAAATATCCTCAAAGTGACACATATAATGTCTGAGTGAATTAATCTCTCAATAGACATTTGCTGCATATAACTACACTTAAGAAGATTATCCATTGTGATACTATGGATCCTGAAGTGAGCCCTGTTTTCTTCATGTCACCACACATCTGGAGACTTGTTGATGGAAGACTATGGGCCATAGGGGTCAGGTCCCTAACGTTTTTGGGTGGAGGGAAATGTTCCATTCTTCAAAGGCTGTAAGCCCTGCCCCCTTTCTCTTATTAAGAAAGTGTCTAGAACATTATAAAACTAGAATGGATTCTGAGAAACAAATCAAAAACACTACAAAAAGATGGGGAAATGGTTTATAGGCAATGAGAGGTCCTTGTGGCCCTTGAACTACCAGTGAAGGAGTAATTTCTCAATCTTAGCACTAGAGGCATTTTGGGAAGAGTATGTCATCGCTGTGTGTGCACTGGGTAGGGGAATGAAGGAGTGCAGCGGGGGGTGCTCTGTGTAACGTAGATGGAAAGCAGCATCAATGTTCTTTACCCACCAGATGCCTGCCAGGAGGTGTTTCTACCCTCCACCCCTACTGTGACAACCAAAAACTTCTCCAATGTTGCTAAATGTCCCTGGGAACAAAAGAACCCCATTGAGAATCATTGCTTTGGGGAAAATGGATAATCTATATAATATACTATCAGAAGAATCACTGTCAAAGAGGACAAGCAGAGGATTCCTCAATTTCAGGGGAAGTGAGAGAGGATGCCATTACAATCTCCACAGAACAAATGAAATCTGGTCTTCAGTATCTGAAAAACATTTATTACTATGTCAAGCATGAGAGAATGGGGAAGGTCATAACAATGGATAAGAAATCAGCCACAGGAACCTACACATTCATAAATTTTTCAAGCCACCTGTGACACCCAGATAAAGCTAAGATACAAGTCTGAGTTTCTCTCTCTGTTTTACCATCCTGTAAGCACTATGTCCTAGTAAGAGAAATGCTCACCGCACAAAGGTAAAAAACAGAACATATGCATAGCGACAAAGATTCATACCATACAACAGATTACAGATAAGCCAGAAACCTTAAGCCACAGAGAGACAGAAGACACAGGAGAGAAGTGGAAAACTGAAGTCTGGGCTCACTCTTGGTCAAATGACTCCAAAGAGAAGTACTTTGATTACTTAATGTGACACCAACGCATGCTTGGTGACTGAGATAGTCGCTAATGTATTTAAATTGACTGCATTTTGGTGCCCTGTGTGAGAAATCTCTAGTATGTTAAACTCATGTGCTAAAACAGGCAGACTGAGTTAAAGTACTCTAAGAACACAGGCAATGTCTCTAATTCAGTGTGCTAGATATGTAAGAAATCTTAGAGAATTGGATACATTCAAACTTTGGTCAAGGTGGTTACTAAAGGGCTTCTATAGGGGCTTCTTCCCCACACTCCTATATTAAGGAATCTACCTTCTGCTGAGTTCATGGGTTCCTTGAATGTGATATTACACCTTCCTAGTATAGAAATGAGTTTCATGTCCAATTTCTTAGCAAATTGAGGCTCTAATGTGACAGAGAGCTCAGCAATCTTACCTTTGAACTAGAGTTCCAAAAATAAGGTGGAAGAACTTCTGCATGCTTTCAGTACACAGCCATTTCCACTGCTCCATTAACAGCAGCAGGATCAGATCCAAGGCCGTGTCGGCTAACTCTGTCTCTGCTCCTGCGGAACAAAGGTATCACAAGTAACCCTTCCTCTTTCAGAGCTTTAGGTAGCAGCCAGGTCTTCTCCAGCTTCATGCCATCATCTTAGAGTTTTGAGATCGATCCCTCTGCACAATATAAATCAAGAAACACTTGTATCTAGATCATTGAGTTATATGCTCTGTATGGTTTTCCACATTTTTTACGTTCTGATGCTGTCTCCTCTCCACAGGATTTTTTTTAAATCTTATTAACAAGTTTTACACTTATTTTACTTATCTGGCATTGGCTTCCCCTCCCCCTGTCTTTCTCCAAGACACTGACTCCATTCTACTCCGAATAGGAGCTCACAACTGGTGACTAACTGGAATTGGCAAGGCCTTGTCCCTTCCACTCACCCCCACAGCGAATGATGGAAAAGAGTGGGCAGATCAGGAAAAAGAGCTCGGCTTCATTCTCCTGCAGAAAACCCATCTCCATTACAGAGAGCTGTGGGGCTGAGGTTCAGAAGGCTTTAGCCTGATTCTGAGATAACATGTGGTTCTAGAAAGAGTACCACACCTCTGGTAAAATGCCATGACATTTACCAATTTTTTTCCTAGTTGGAAGACGTGAGGGCCACAGACGAGCTCATGTTTATGCTCTGCTGGAGGGACCTGAACATCTGTTTACTGGACAGGAGCATCTCTTCTCTAAATCTGTGCTGGGCTCCCACATCATGCTGATGTTCCATGATGATTAGGGGAATCCTGGTACTTCTGCTGTGAGTAATTTTATCACTATTATTTTCAGTGCTCACTCTGCTAGTCTATGCTCACTAGGGATCTCTGGAACAGCCTGTGCCAGCTTTCCTCTTCCAAGGGTGTTCCAGAACACAAATCACTTTGGATTTGGACAGATCTGTTAGAACTGAATCTCACCTTTTTTTAAACTCTGCCAAGTACCTATTTTCTTTTTCTGTGCTGTATTTCAAGGGGGTGTGGGAAATGATGAGCTGTTTTCCATTCATTTGCTCAAAGGTGGGCTATTCCTCCCTCAGGAAACAGCCTCCTCACTGCCATCATCTCCTCAGGATTAGCATTTGTCTGCAGCTGCCACCCTGTGGTTACATCTAGTCATAGCAGTAAAGATAAAAGCAAACAAGGAGCCACAATGTCCTCTTGAAGAACAAGATAAACTCTCTAACACACAAGCACTAAGAATCAAGACAATGCCTCACAAACATGCCTGAAGGCCAATCTGACTTAGATAATTCCTCAGTCAATGGAGGTTTTCCTCTCAGATGACTCTAGCCTGCCTCTTGCTGACAATTACAGCTGCACAGGAGAGTAGTAAGACCCATCTGTCACATACTTAAATTGAGGTCCACACAGTAGAAGCCAGGTAAGTTGTTCTTGGGCACCTGGGAATAAATATGAAATTAGTTCTTTCATCCCCTTCTGATCTCAAGATTTTGTGATCATTTAGTCTTTGAGGGGTCTTTGTTTTAGTTAATCAATATAACTTTCTTCTTTTTAAGTTCTATGTCACAACAACATACTAAAAGCTAGGTTCTGATTCTTCCTCTGTAGGGAACGTTTGATCTTCTCCTGGGAAGAAAATGCTCTTCTCTCTTTTTCCCTGGGGAACTAGAAAGCTTCGCCTGCAATGGCAGGAAGTAAAGTAGGACCAGATCTGAGAGAAGATGAATTCTATGTGGTGATTCTGTGGTCTACCCATGTGGAGATGCATGCTATTTGATATTTAGGCATCACTGATACATGTACAAAGGCAGAAACTGACAGGTTGTGACAGTCCCTCGGTAGGGAGGGCACAGAGTAAGAACACAACCTAAACTAAATATCCAGAATGATGTAAAGGAACCCAAAAAGGGGCAGAGAGAAAGAAAGAGAGAAAGAAACATCAGGAAATTGGTAGCACAGACACTGAGGGAGGGAGATGTCTAGAAGACAGTAGCCCTGTGTCAAAAACAACACACTGATACTATACTATACTATACATGGAGATTTTTCCCTGCTGCTTGACTGGCTCTGAGGACCATTTCCATCTTACCCATCTCTGGCCCTAGCACCTCTAATTCTGGAGGAGTTCAAAACATGGATCTCTTGGATGAGCACAAGAGAAATGAGAACTACAAGGTCCACCTTCCCTAAGTCCCAATGGACTTCTCCCTGGATCCTCTTTGAGAAAGCAAAGGTCTTGTCACTCACCTGGGTCACTGTTGTTGAGTTCTTGGGCTACTACAGCTATATCCCGCAAACAGTTATCGACACATTCTTTGGGGACTTGTTGGGGATCTTTATCTGGGACTTCTGATGGCTGCATTTCCAGTAACTTTGTCTGCTTCTCAATGAAGGATTCCATCCCAGACATGGACAGGATCTCTGATTCCTGGAGAAACAGTCAGTGGCAAAGATCATCAAGAATGCAGGAGGTAGAATAAATGTAACATCTAGGTTTCCCATCTTCCACCTGCAAAAGTACAATGGGCACAGAGCCCACTAACCCCAGGCCACTTCAGGAAAGTTCTCACTCCTTACCCAAGTTGCAAGTAAAACTAGCCTGCTCTGGGACAATCACTTTTGCACACTGCTGGGTCATCTGTTCTCATCTAGAAACTGGTTTCCCTTTTTCTTCTCATCCTATCATTATTATCGCAAAGCCATTACTGTACGAAACTAACTTACCAACTCAGAACTGAGAATTCTAAAGTACTCAGAGGAAACACTGTTAGCATAAAATTTCAAGACCCAGATATCAGCCAAGTCCTTGGCCAGGGCACCTGATTCTTATCTGACTTCAGAGAAGCCTCCTACATAATACATCTGCAGAATCAAAACCTCAATTGTGATTCTAGCAGTTCTCTTGGTTTGCTCTTACCGCATTGCCCTCCTGGAGACAGTAGAGAACCCTGTCCTGCGCCTCGGCTATACTCAGTGCAGGAGCGATTTTACTGGAGGAGAACCTCAGTCTGGACCTGACACAGAGACAAAGATAGAATGAGATGCAAGTCAAGATCGTAGTCCCTATAAAAGAGTCTGGTAAGTATTGACAACACATTAAAGCAGAAGCATCCATGCTTACTCCAGGGGGGCTTAGTGTACTCACAACTACCTGGAAGATGGGACCCCGAAATCCCTCAAACAACGTATACCTGGCAATTCTTCAAATAGTGCCATATTTATGCTATTTCTATAGTGCATTTATGAAAGGATTTTTGTCAAGTAAAATAGTGCTTAGTCTGTCATGGCTGCATCCCCAGAGCTGTGATGACAGGTTTGCATAAGAAATCTGTTGAACAGATTAACAAACAAATATCATAGACTATGGTTTTTTGTTACTGTTTTGGTATCTTTTGGGGACAATCACTTGTTTCCCTTATACTCCAAATAAGACTGAACAATCAATTGCAAATGACAACTTCAATAGGGACTCTTAAGCACAGGCATCGTGGTTATTGTTTCATATATGAGCATAGCTGGAAGGATAAGTATTGAGACTAGGGGGATGACTAGAGATTAAGAGCCCCTATTGTTCTTTCAGCACCCATATCGGGTAGCTCAGAGCTGCCTATAACTCTAGTTCTGGGGGATCTGATATCCTTTTCTGATCTCTGTGGGTACTAGCACACACACACACACACACACACACACACACACACACACATAAATAAATCTTTTTATTTTAAAGCCTGCTATAAAGATAATATTGCTGGCTCTTAATATGAACATAAAGATGAAGATAGCCAGTCAGGTTATTCATTAATTCATTAAATTTTCTCTCTCTCTCTCTCTCTCTCTCTCTCTCTCTCTCTCTAATGAACCACATTCACACAATGTTTTTAGTTAGTGTTAGGGTGCATGTGTTGTTCTTGCCCCTCCAAATGCTGGTGTGGAGTGTTTCCAGGGACCAGCTGGGACATCCATGTGGCAAGAGCAGCAGCAGTCTACCAGCTACTAAAGTACACCCTGCAGGATTCCGTTCTAGTCCTTTCCTGATTACTGCTAGAGTAAGTACTCTCTGAGCCAGTTTCCAGAAATGATGGCAAACAAATCAATTATAAGTCTTAATTTAATTCTTACTAGGAAAGAAATAGCTCAATTTCTACAAAAAGAAGAGTATTCCGCCTTTAGTTTTCCCTTCTAGTCAACAACTCCCAGTGAGTGGGCCCAGGGTTTCCTGGACAGGAGCAAACACTCAGCAGTACTGCCTACTCTGACTCCCTGGGTAAAGTGCTGTGGAACCCAGCCTTTGTTTGGCCTGGCTAAGAAGCTGATGGGTACCGTGCACCTCCTCTCTTCTAGGGTTTGAGAATGGAATGGGGCTTTGACTCCTGAGGACAGGGTCAAAGGACCACTGAAGGGCTTCTCACTTGCTAGCCTTCTTGCCTTCTGTTTGGGGCTTGCTTTCATTCTCGGCTTCACTCAGCTCCTCTGTGGGGCTCTGGGGTTCAGAGCGAGGAAATGCTGTCTTCAAGGTGTCCACAATCGCACTCACCACCATCTGCAGGGTTGGAGGTACAGGGTCAGTATGACTATGCACATCCCTGATGGGAGTGAAGGAGAACAGAGCAGCTATCTCTCTGTGCTTTATACCAAAGGATGAAGGACGCAGCCATCCACAGAGTCTTTGAGAAAACTGGACAACAGCCAGTGACAAGAAGTCTTTCTCCCTGTATAGAACAATCTTTTCTTCAGAGTAAGACAAACAATACCACGGACAAGAAGCCAAAAGCAAAACAGGGAGAAATAAAAACTCAAGCAAGTTCTTCACACTAGAGAACACTTTCAGTTAATATTTCTTTTTTTTTTTTACATTAAAAGGTGATTCCTAGCTTCCAAACTGACAATATCATCACCAAAGTGTGACTCAGTAGAAATTACAAAGGCATGTAAGGGAAAAAAATGAAGATAAGAAGAAAAAAGAAAATCCAGCGTAGCAGCTTAAATAATATAAACATGTTGCAAGAATTCATAAAGTAGTAAGTTGGGTTTATAGTCAAATCAAACAATTCTCTTCTTTAGGTAGAGAAAGAATAAAAATCACACAGGCTGGCAGTTAAGTTATCTGGAATTGCTATAAAGAAAAAAAACTATCTGTGAAAAGTAAGACTCATCTATAGATTTTCAGAGTAAGTTGACATGCATATATTTTCTATTAAAGGAAGTATACAAAGGAGAAGTAAGCAATGGTAATGAATGTCCCACAGGAGCACAGCCTGTACAGCCAAGACACACTGGACAACCAGCAAGATCACAGGGAACACCAGGAAAAGCAAACCAGGAAGGGAACAGAGGCTGGAATGGCATGAACATAAATAATACTGCTTATAAAACACACCTTGCAGGCTGGGGAGATGGTTCAGTGGGCAAAATCCTTACTCATGAGAACCCAAGCTCAGACTCCTAATTACCTATATAAAAACTGGGTGTCATGATGCATATCTGTAACTCCAGTGCTGCTGGTCTGGAGGCAGACCACACAGGCTTGCTAGCCAGCCAGTCTAGCTAGAAGAGAAATTCAGGTTCAGTGAGAAACCTTGTCTCAAATATATATATATATATATATATATATATGAGATGATGATGAAGGAAGACATTCTATGTCCTCTACACACATGCATGGGTGAATACACATGAAATTCAATTTTCTTTCCTGTCTCAGGTTTGTAATTGAGGGGAGGGCCTTTATCTGTGCCCTTCACTTTGGACTTACTGGAAATTAGCACAGTGCCTTGCTCAAAATTGTCAGTCTGGCTGAATGTGATGGCATTTGTCTGTAATCCAAGCATTTGGGATGCTAAGGAGGAAGAGTTTGAGACCAATTGGACTATACTGGTAGTTCCAGGCCAGACTAGGGTACAGTGAGATCCTGTCTCAACAAGCCCAAAACAAAGAAACAGGCAATAACAAAACAATTTCCCCATAAGGAAATAAGGAAAGAACCAATGAACACATCTGCTCAGAACTCCAGGGGTTTTACCTACTTGATCCCTTCTAGTTTGGTTCTTCCCCATAATAATGTTCCCTAGTATCTACTACATGAAAATCCAGCCAAAATCAGGAGGCATACCTCCCACAAAGAATCAAGTTTGCTTATAAAATTGCTGATGATATCAACTGAGGCTCCAGTGTACTGTATTCCCCAAGTATGCTTCCCCTACCATCTACACAGGTGCTGAGACACCCTCTTGAAGAATGTATGGTTCTCTGTGCACTCTGTTCTCCAGCAGAGGATCACTACACCAATCCAAATCCAGATTAATGTCCTGTCTTGGAGCTCTCTGCTGAGTACCCAATAATGTGAATAACTTATCTCCCCAAAGAGAGCCTCCTGCCATTGTCAGAGGTTCACTTCTATCCTCACACACTCCCATTAGAACAAGACTGCAATAATTCCTGGTGGCACATATACACATAGCGTGAGGGTACTGTCTTCTAACCACTGCTCATCGCGACTCAGCAGGTCAATGATCCAGCCCGTATTTAGCAACAGGTCTTGAAAATTTTAGTCCATGTTCAACTGACCCTCTATGTTTCCTCTACCTATGCCCTTCTTATTTTCCCAGCATGGTCTCCAGTCTAATAAACACGTCACATTTGCAGACAGGAAGAATATTGAGCACAGTAGCTCTGCTGTTACCTTGTCTATTCTAGAGACCATGAATGGCTTTTTGACAAAGGCGATCCGAGCATCTGTATTCAGTGCAAGGAACTCCTGCACCTCCTCGCTGTTGGCAATCTCAGGAATGGCACAGAGTTGCTGCAAAAGACAAGTATTTCAGAAGAAACCCCAGGCCCCAGATCTCACCCCTTTGAGTTGGATGTTTAGGGTCAGAATGTGAGCCAAGCCAGAGGATCAGATGCTGACCTTCAGGAAGGACTCCAGGAGGCTCTTCCGGGCCTCTACTCTGTCACTATCCATGTTTCCAAATGGAAGATCTGGAAAGAGCTTTTTTGGACCCTTAATATCTTCAAAACAAACAACAAATTCATCTAGTTAGCATTCATGCAGAGGTATTCCATATAAAACAGACAGAATCACTGAATATATTTCACTAGGCTTTGTTTCTAGGTTTTTGTTAATTTGGGGACCTCCAACTGTTCCCATGGTTGTGATGTAACAATCTACTCTCATTAGTGTGAAGAGAGCACATAATGCAGTGGTTATAAGGCAGGTCCAAATGGCCCAAGTTTAAGTTCTGGCTCCAATTTCTGCTATAATAAAGACCTCAGGCAAGCCACATGATCTGCAACTGTTGTTTTTCTCTAAGAAGGAATGATAGAATCTACCTCATGGTTACAGGATGACATGAGCTAACACATGAAGTGTGTAGAAGAGAACCCGACACAGTTCTGAAGCCTGCCCTAGTATTAGCTATGTTATATTCAACCTATCATTTACTTAGGTGATCATTAGCACCTAGAACAATAACAACAGAAACAAAGTAGCCAGTTCCTAGCTTATTTGTAAGTAAATTTTATTATATCTTAAACACTTCTCTGTGCCTTGGATGTGTCAAACTGCACACAAAAGGCTTGGTTGTTAAAGAAAGGGATTTCTGGGTTATTTAAGATGGGTAATCCACAGACCTGGAAAAGCTACCCAGCTCAAATGATTCTGTGAGCATGGGTAGAAATGTGGCTGCTTCTTTTTAAGTGTAAACTACGTGGGGACAGTAGAATAAAGCATGTAACCAAGGACAACCTCAGGAAGGATGCCATCACAGCTGTCCAGCTCTAAACCCCACAGCCTCTAAAGCAAACTCGGGGGCAAGACACTCTCAAAGCTGTCGTCTCCTCCCCAAAAACCCAGAGGCCACCAAGCATGCAGATCAGAGTGGCCAGATGTGATATGCAAGCTGGCATTTGGGGCTTAGGGAACTTTTGACTTTTGATAAACTTTCGTAGATCTGGTTTCTCCTCCAGGCGGGTCTGCAGATTCAAGAACTCCCGGTAGCGGCGGTTCACAGTGTGGTAGGCCAGCTGCTGTAGGCTGCTGCTGTTCTCACCATTAAGGGCTGTCTCATACTGTGGAAGGAACAGAATTATCAATAAAATCAGGGGGGCTTGGGAAATTATTCAATGGTCACAGTGGAGCACTAGTAAAGGGAGAAGGCTGCTCCTTTATGCTGCTGAGCCTTCTGCATCTGACTGTCACCCTCAGTTGTAACTAACGACCCAAACTCCAAGGTGGTCGAATGAGTTCTACTTCCTAGCACCCCTTGTTTGGTCAGAAGTACTTTTCACTGTTCCTTCGATTACTTCTATCCCAAACTTTTCACCCCCAAAGTAGCTATGTAACATTTTTAAAACCTAAAGACATTATAAAACAAAAGTCATAATACCTTCAAAAGGGACTACTGCTAAATTACAGGAGTGACCTCATCAGGAGCAAATCACTTTGCCATCACATCCAGCCACTAACGCTCTATACTAGTTTGGGGGAAGAACCAGCAAACCCAAACAACAGATGACCATAAGTCATGTCTTTGCCTGAAATGTTTTCTTTTTTGTTGCCTTGAGCAGATTAACCTTTCTAATTGTTATTCCTGGAGTTGAACTAAAATTCTTTGTCTTAGGTATATATTAGCTGTATCATGATGACTGGAAATGTTCTGAGGGCAGTCGCTGCCTTCATGTGTCACATGGGAGAGGCAACACACACAGCACACACCTAGGAAAGGAAGCACCTGAGCAGCATGGAAGCTATGACACAGGGGAAGAGTCTGTGACAAAGGAGTTAAGATGCAGAACTGCTGTGAGCCTGTGCTTGCTCCTAGCAGAAACTGATTATTCTCTGACTCAAATATTATAGGATGGCAAGTGATTTAAAACAACAAAACCAAAAAACGATCTCCTTGTTGAACGTTCTTGAGCTGGTGTTTGAACATTTTGAGAGCTAGAGAGAAGAAATCCACTACAGCTGAGGTGAGCAGGAAGTCTTGGAAGTCAAGTACTGAGAAGAAAAGAGCAGGGCAGAATTCAGGACAGAGCTTCCAAGCTTGGAGCAGCTGGGAGCTAGGATGCTATCTGTGGAATATTCTGCCCTTGGGGACAACTTGAATTTTCTGGTAATAAGGAAAAACTGTTCTCTGCTATCAGTCCATGAATATGTCATAAGTAGAAGATGAAATAGCCAGAACCTAGCATTGCTATGTGAGCATGGGGCATGCCAGAGGGACACCTAGAATTAGGGGAACAAGATAGCAGGTAAATTGTTAAAGTTATGCTACTGGTTGATAGTTGCCAGTTACTCATAACCAGATGTCTGTGTTTCCAAATGATACCTGTTTTATAAAGACCTTGTGACTGATGTTGCTGCAATGAGTGCAAAGGTGCATCTAATCAGGTTCACCGTCTTAACTTTAAATGTCATGTGACTTTTAAAATGCCAGGTCATCCTGCAGCTCATTCAGCAGGCCCTGCCCACGTCATTGGCTTGGATTTCCCCAGGAGTGTGTATCTAGCCCTGTATGGTGGTGGTGCTTGGACACACCAGTAGAAGGCTGGTGAGCTCCACAGAAATTCCAGAAGGCAGGTAAAGTCAACACAAAGCCTCCTGCCAAGAAACTTTCTAAACTTCTTCCTCCTAATTTCTTTCTTTACAAAATACTAATATCTTTTGCATTTTTATTATAGAAAGGTAGAACAAATATTTACATCAGAAGGTGGCAGGTTCCTTATTCCTGAGGTATTTAAGCACAGACTTGGGAACGACTACGCAGAGAAGATACGAGGAAAGTTGACTAGAGTCACAGATGTCCCCTTAAGCCAGGCTGTGGACCAATGTGTTGACTGAAAAGTTTCATTTAAAAAACAAACAAGGGGGAATGGAGAAGAACCCTTGCTGCTCTTGCAGAGAACCAGGGTTTGGTTCCCAGCACCCACATGGCAACTTACATTTTGTTTTTAACTCCAATTTTAAAGTTTCTAGATCCCTCTTCTCGCCTCCACAGGCATCGGGTACACAATGCATTTACATACATGCAGGCAAAATACACACATGAAATAAAAATAAGTAAATCTTTTTTTTAAATGTAGAATCTTGGGATGCATTCTTAGAAATTCTCATTCAGAATCTGTCTGCCTATCAGAATCAATTTATTTAAAAAGGAGCCCAGGTGATTCTGAAGTGAAACCAGGTTGGAGAACCAACGAAAAATCTGACCTGCAGTACTCTGAGCTTCTAGGACTGTTTGTACGGCTATGGAGTAAGAGCCTGCTCTGCCTTCCAACTTAGCCACGTGCCAGGCACACATGTATTTAATTAAACACAGGCTACGCTTATCTGCCCTTGCAGCATTCTGTTTACCGACTCGCCTTTGCACAGTCGTTCCCAGAGTGAATGACCACAGCTGTAGTTGCGTTACCTTCACAGTGTACAGCGTGTATGGGTGGAATCCAGTACCACTGTGCTCTCGGGCGGTGATGGTGCCAGTGATTCGAAGGTTCTGGATGACAACTGGGCCATCGGGACTGCTCAGGGGCTCAAAGCTGAAGGTGGCTGAGCTGAGAGGACCAGGGGGAGAGGAGGAAAGTGGAATTGGTGGCAGGGTAGGGTCAAGGGAGCTCACACCACTGGTGAGATCCTTTTCCAAGCATTTAGGTCTTGGGGGGCAGGATTTTTCTGGCTCCTCTAACAAAGTCGTAAGAGAGGTGACATCTCCTTGCTCTACCTCCTTGTCTGCTGTATCAATCTGGATCTCTGGGCAGTTCAGCATGGAGACCAGTAGGCCCGTGTCTGTTTCTGTTCCTGGAGCTTCCTCAGCTTCGGATCCTTCCATACCTTCAGATCCCTCACCATCCTTAGGCTCCAGAGCCCGGGAATCCTCTAGTGCACACAGAGCATCCTGAATCCTGTCAGAGAGGAAGTTGCCTGTGGTCATTAGCATGATGGTTTCTTTGCCCAGTTCAGACAGTGGTGACTCCAGCTCCGAGTCTTCACATAAGAACAAGGGGCCTCGAATATCCGGCTGTAGAAAATGGGATGAGTTATTTCCTATTCTTCTTTCTTCAAGCATCCCAGACAAATCTCCCTCTGAAGCTTCATGACCTTCTTCGACCTCTGGGGAGGGGGCTGGCTCACTGCAGGTTAGGTGTACTGGAGAAGGTGCTTTTCCTGTGGGCAAACTCTCTACTTCAACAACCAGTGGCAGAGAGGTGGGCACTGACGGCTGCTCTAGGACACTGGCTGAGCCCAGGGGTTTAGTTCCTTGGGCTGCATCGTGTCTATACTTGGAAAAGATACTCACAAGTATAAGGTGGATCCAGTCAGGATCTGATAGCTTACTGATCAGTGGTAAGATCACATTGCAAGTGACGAGTTCGACTACTACGTGGCATCCAGTCCTAGTCTCCAGGTGGGGCTTGGGCACTAACTCTTTAAGTAACAAATTCACAATGCCACGTGCATAGGTGACCTCAGTGGTAGGACTGTGCATGGCAGGATGGGGAGGAGTAGCCTGGCAGTACGCATCCCACAGCTGGGAGGGCTGAACTGAACAGCTCTGCTCCCTGGCTGCGGCCTCCTTTGCCTGAATATAGCTCTGCAGGTGACAACCACAGAGAGTGAGAACCCTCTGTGTAAGAGCATGGCTGTCCGCTATGCTCATCCGCCTTCGAAGCTCCTGAACCAACCCCTTCATGGCTGCCTCCATCTCCACCTCGAATGCTGGCTCCTGGCTCACTGAACGATACCAGGATAACACAAAATCTCGGATTATCATCTGGATGGTGCAGTTAATCTCCTGTTCCAGCTGCCTTTCTGCCTCGGGGCATGGAGGACAGGCGGTGACCGTGATGAATCGTTCCAGGTGCAATTGACCTGAAGCCCCTGCAACGGCACTGGCGCCCAACCAACCTCCCAGCACCACCAACGATGCGCACAGAAGGATCAGAAGCCACATGTTGACCAGAAGGTGGATGACAAGTAGCCAGCCCAGCAAGACCCCCACAACCATCAGCTTCCGGCTACTCCACAGATTACCGAAGCCACAGCTGGACTCAGGGGTAGTCTCCTCGGTAGGGGACACTGTTTCTGCCTTCATGGCTCAAAGAACAGATGGTTTCCACAGATGACAGCCACCTATTTCACTTTGGTGACAGGAGTGAGAGCATGAACTGTCCCAGAAAAAGAACAAGTCCGGGTGCTATTGCGTGAACTCCGCACCCTCGGTACTACAGGCACTGCAAAGCGACGGAAACAGCCCTGCTTCTCCCGCTCGCTTCTGTCAACAGAGCCCACCGAGTAGTCTCTTCCCATCGAGGTGAGAAGAACCTGATGGCCTTCATCACGGCCCAGGCGGAGAGTCTCTTCGCAACCCCGCGCGGCCCACGGACACTTACGAACGCCGAAGCGGCCGGCAGATCGGGTCACATGTCGCCGGGGGTCGCGTGCCCGGACTGAGCCCCTGTCCGGAGCGGACTCATTGGGGGTTCCTTCCGATTGCCGCGGTCAGCAGCCACAGTCAGCCCCGACAGCCCGGGTAACTGCTTTTCCCAGCCCCAAAGCGGTCAAAGCCGCCGGCCGGCCGCCAACAGCTTCCGGGTCGTGGCCTGCGGGAGCGGGGTACACTGGGAGAGCGGCCCGGTGGATGCGCGCTACCTGCGCCCCCTGCTGGTGAGGAGCCGTGGTGCCCGTCGGGCGCGCACGGGAGACCGCTGGCCTGAGACACAGAGCCAGTGCTCACCCAGCGCCAAAGACGCTAGAATTCTTCAGAACTCGCCCAGGCTCTGTAAAGTGTTGTGTGTAAATACCCCTAGCCGCTGAGGTAAACTTTCACTAATCCAATTTGTTTTAATTCCCTGGGACGCATATTTTTAGTAGCTTCATGGATTTTTGACCTTCTCCCTGCTTCTTCCAGAAATCATTACTTTTGCCCTGTCCTATCAACATACACACTGCCCTTAAGTCCTTAAGTCCTTAAGAGTCTCATTTGTTCTCCGGAGTTGTAAAGATAAATATCAAGTTATATTTGTGATGTGGCGTAGGTTTCTAGTGAGCATTTCCTATGTTCAGTTATTGGATTGGGAATGGATCCTTATAGACCTTGCAGTTAATTGGGGAAATGAGTTTGTTTGACATAAATGGATTTTCAGTAAAGCCGGTCTGTATAGGACATAGTGAAACGCAAAATCCTGAGTGTGTTCAGGAGCAATTTCAGAGAATCACAGTAGTTAAAGGGAGCCTATGGAGAAAATAGCCTTTGTTCTGAATCTTGAAGGAAGAGAATTTTCTTTCCCTTCCATTTCTTTCCAGATGCATAGGTAAGCGAGGCAGAGATAGAGATGTAGTTTTTTAGGTTATATCCTCTAATGCATTTGGTTTGGGATATGCCTATGATTTTGTTCAGCTTTGAATTCATCTGTCAGTTGTCTGCTCAAAAAGAGTGCCCTACAAAGGGAGTCAGTATCTGAAGGCGGTGGGACCCACTGTGTGTAGAAGTGTTTACATCTGTTTTGTATGGTGTCTGTATAGGTCTCCAACTTAGGAACCGTGCCTGCAATGTGGTTCTCCTTTCTTTTTGGGCACAGATGAATGCTGTCTTCACAGTTCTTTGTCATTCTGTCTTCTGTCAGGAGCCATTTACTTCCAAGAGGCTTGAAGGAATCTTCAGGCAAATTCTAACCAAAATACCCTATACCACCAAAGAGGCATATTATAGCTACCTTTGATTTTTTCATCTTCACCTCTGGTGTTGAGGCAATGATTTCACTTGAATGCAAAAGAAACCATCATTTGCAATTGGATGTAGCTGATGGCGCATCACTTCTAAGGCCAACAATATAATTTAGGATCAACGTGTCCACTAAACAGGCAAGGCAATCTGTGAAGTCAAAAACCACTGGTCCCTGTTTCTCTGGTCACTTCACTGCTACCATCCTCCCAATGGAAGGGGACATGAGAATGGCATATGACTCCTTATGCCCTCCCAAACCATTCTTTTGTTCTTGGGAAGAGTTGCTTGACAGTAATGTTCTGAAGAAATAAATATCCCTGCTGCCTTGTTGAGAATTATAGCAGAAAATTAAATGATGGAGGAACCGAAGATGCCACTTAAGACCTCACTATGAAGCTCAGAGAAAAAGTTCCTAATATCACAATATGGAGAGTGCAGGGCAGTAAGGAACTGACCTTGTAAGTGGGCGTTATGCCACCTGACCAGATGGTCTGGAGTACTGAGGGAGCCAAGAGTGTCTTCCTGATTCTGAAGCAGATTTGATGGACATGCCAAAGCACTTGTCATTTGGCTGGCTATGAGCTTCTGCCCGGGGATTTGGGAGAGATCTTAGTCTCCAAGAAGATTAATCATTGGGAGGAGGTGAGAGTCATGCTTAGTATAGCACAGTATGTGCATGAGGTGGGGGAAGGTGACTGGCCACTCTCCTCCCTTGCATCTCTTCCCTTTCTACTTGCTATTTCTCAAACATAATGCTAGAGTGTTAGGAATGAGAAGACAGAAGCCATTCATTCACCTAAAGGAATTTCCTGTCTAACCAAAGGAGAGGAGCATTAAAGAGGAATGCATTCAAACAGGATATCATGTTTAAGGTGATGAGACATGACAATTGCCATAGAAGACAGTTCAATAAATTGCAAACACAAAGGGTCGTTAGCCACCCGGCGCTTGGGTGGTTCATAGACGTTTACCCCTAAATTTGCAAACAGAAAAGAGGTCAACATGTTTTAGGGAAATGTAGACTAGAAAGAATGGAGGCATATGGAGAGGAGGTCTTTTAGTACCATGAGAGGAAAAGGCACTGTGGCAAGAGGCCAGGTTGAAACAAGTCCATACCGTTCCCCACATTTCTCTTAAACACAGAAGACAAGATAAGTTTGATGTTGTGGGCTGGTATTACAGGAAACTTGGGAGCCTGAGGCAGCTGGGTTGAAATATCTGCCTGGGCTAGAGTGAGCTCAAGGGCAGCCTGAGCAACTTACTTAAACCCTATTCAAAATTAAAAATAATGCTACAAGTCTAGGAGTTGTTCAGTGGTCAAATGTTGTTAAGCTTCTTGTTTGAGTGAAGGTCTTGCAGTCAATCTCTGGCACTATAAACAAAAACAAGAACAATAAACAAGAAGATAAGGGAACTTACTGGAGAGAATTCCAATAATAGTACAGGAGAGTTCAGAAGGGATAGATAGAAGGCGTAGAATTATTGCTGGAAAACAGGAAGTAGTGAAATTCACACAAAAAAATAGAGGGTTGGAGGAATTAGCTTAGATCGCCAGGCACGAGTCTGTAGTTTTGTTAATATTTATTGTTCAATTGTTTTCTCACAAGATGATATTGTACCCTCAATGTAGGACAGAGGCAAACTGGATTTGGCTATGTTGCCATGTTGAGATTTTTAGAATAGATAAAGAGAAACAGCAACTGGTTAGAACCTCAACACTCTGAGAAGTGGAGTACTAAAATTAAAAACCATACTACTGAGGTGCATGGGAAATGAAATAAAGCCATCAGATGGACAATTGGTTGTAAGAACGTGCTTGACTATAGTAGGAAAAGTGTATATGCGAACCAGAAAAAGGCTTCTGATAGGCTGGCAATCCGTCTACTGTCTTATTACTGACTTGTCAAGTTGCCATGAGCCTCATGGCTAGCAGCATCACAATTTGTTCTCGGGCACTTTGGGAAGTTAGCAGGCTCAAATGGGTTGGCAAAACTGTGCTCTTCCTGGAGGCCAGAAGCGAGAATGTGCTTTCTAGTCCTTCCCAGTTTCTAGGCAACACCTGTGCTCTCTGGCTCCTGGCCCCGCATTCCTGCTACCTCCACTCCTTGGCATCTGCCGTCACATCTCTCCCCCACCTTTGAACCTCCTGCCTCCTTATAAGGATCCTTGTGATTGCATCAGACCCTCTCTTATATTTCAGAGCTCTCTTCCCATCTTGAGGTCTTCCCATCCCTTCACCACACCTACAAAGTCTCTTTGACCAAGTAAAATGTCTCTTTGACATTCTCAGGATGCATAAGTCAGCAAAGAGGATCTCCTAGAAGACACTGGCTAGGGTAGAGCTAAAGTGTATATAGATGAAAGCATTTTGATAGTTAAGTCTGAATGCAGTCAAATAATGGGTTTCTGAAGTAAGATATTAATAAATTATTAGGAATTTGGATTCTCTTTTTTTTAAAAGATAAGGTATCAAACCCACTTTAGAGCCCATAAACTTGTGATGCTGGTGCCTATACCTCTCAAATACAGGGATTAAAGGTTGTACCATAGTGCCTGGGTGAGTCTGAGTTTATAAGGAGTGTGTCTGGCTCGGCTTGGAAGTCATCGATTTTAGGATAGAGAGGATTGAGAATGTCGTTACACAAGTTACTAATAAACACTAATGACCAGAAAGTTGTAGATGCTGTAGAAAGTGGAGACGTTAATGCCAGTGGAGACATAAACAACTTCTTGTAAATTCAAAGTCAACTGCCTAAAAGCCTGGGTGTTGTTCTGGTTTTACCTTGAATGCTGTGTTGGAGAATAAATGGACACCAGAGGGCAGCAACGAGTGCAGTTGCCTGTGAGATTGTCTCTCAGCCACATATCCTACAAGGACTGGCATAGAAACTGAGAATTTAAAGATGGACTTTAGGCAACTTCTCTTCAGGAATTCACATCTAATGTAAGAAACAGACACTGATACAGTATGAAAGCACTACAGTGGAAATATGTCAAAATATGGGAATGAGGTGGATTAAGGGAATTTACATAGATGTGGCTTTAGAGCTGGCCTTGAAAGATGGATAAAACTTCCCAGGAAGGCAAGAGGGAACAAGTCATTATAAGAATGAGAAGGACACTTAATTCTTTGTAAGTTTGCTAGGACTCACAAGAAAACATTACAGACTAAGTCTTTTCAATATCAGAATTTGGTTCTTAGTAATTCTAGACATTGGAAGTGCAAAGTCAAGGTGCTGACATGGTTGGCTCTTCATTGGCTTGAAGGTAATAATCATTTTATTGACTCTTCACAGAGTGCTTGGGCATTCCTGAGTATGCTGAGTTGTAGTAAGATGAGCGGCGGGCTGTGTCCCGTCACCCGGCTAGCTTAACCCCTGAAATAACCACACGGAAATTGTATTAATTAAATTACTGCCTGGCCCGGCTAACTCTCACATCTTGATTAACCCATTTCTATTAAATCTGTGTATCACCATGTGACTGTGGCTTACCGAGAGAGATTCAACATGTCTGACCTGGCGGCTGGCTCCATGGCGGCTCTCTCTGCCTGCCTTCTTCCCAGCATCCTGTTCTGTCTACTCCGCCCACCTAA